>CAOKZL010002049.1:0-248267 GCA_948472985.1 Iguana delicatissima
AAAAGTATTTTCAATCTGCAATGAATGAAATAATGGATGGAAAGGCTGATGTATATGCCCTGATGGCGCAGCCAAAATGATTATGCTTGAATTGCTAGCGAATTCAGCATAAAAGGGAGGAATATGGTGGGTCAGCCTAGATTGCCACTAGATGTAAGGGAAAAGCAGTAAATTGTCTTTGCAGATGAAGTCTCTCTCTCTCTCTGTGTGTGTGTGTGTTTGAGAGGAATACAATAGAACTCTGTAAGATAGAATGACAGGGAGGATGGAATGTGGCACGCTATGCTTATGCTTCCTTTACTTTGCAACATTTGTAAGATTATGCTAGAGAACGGTGGGAACCTTTGTATGCATTTGTTTCCTTTCTTGAATATGTGATGACTGTACTGGAAAATGTATAAATGCTTGTAAGCTCAAATAAGGAGGGCTCTAGGTTTTCTTTTGGGAGCTATCCCAGCCGAGGCTGCCAGCAAATAAAACCTTTTCCTAAACGAAAAGATCTTATCTCTGGTTTCTGCTTCAGTCGGGCCTCCATTTCACTTGCATTGTGTGTGTGTGTCTGTGTGTCTGTACATGTGTATGTGCCTTCAAGTTGTCCATCAACTTGTGGTGACCCCATGATTTTCATAGGAATACTTAGGAAAAGAATACTTAGAGGTGGCTTTGCCAATTCCTTCATCTAAAATATAGCCTACAGCACCTGGTATTTGTTGGTGTCTTCCATTTAAGTACTAACCAGGGCTGACCCTGCTTAGCTTCCAAGATCAGATGGGATCTGGTGCCTTTAGTGTATTCAGAGTATTTGTATTAGGAAACCAAATGGTCATAAAGTTCCTTTTTATCATGCAACTCTGACAGCATGTTATTCCCTACAGAGTGAATAAATCCTGCCAAATTGCAGTTCCAGGGGTTTTGTTCTGGCACCCTTTAAACTGTGTTTGTTTTTCAATAAATGAAACAAAAAAAATAAGGAAGCACAGTTAGTCCTATCAGTTCATGTTCTTTTTGTCCCAGTGTTGTTGTCTTTGTACTAGGGGCGCTGTGCCCATATGAGTGTTTCCTATGTTTAGAGTTGAAGAATAGAGTTGTATAGAACAGCAAAGCAAAGACTACACACTGTGATGCTCAGAGTTGGAGTACTGCATTCAGACGTAACAAAGTGAGCAGATAGCAGCAGCAGACAGAGGCAGGCAAGCAAGCAGAGATAAGCAGCTAAGTCAGTCAAGACAGACACACCCTTGCAGGTGGCACACCCCACTAATATAGGGAGACCATACTACAGACCAAAGAGCTTCTCTGAAGTTGGAGAAGAGAGGCATTGGAGAGGCTAGCTGCTGCCTCTCCACTCAACCATATCCCCCAAATCTTTTGCCCAGATGCTTCTGGAGTGCTGTTAAAGGAAGGGGGCAGTAGTTTTTCTGAGTTTGGCCCCCGCTTCTTAGCTTCACTCTCCCATACTGCCAGCACAGAAGTCTTACACCTTATACTGGTGTTCTTTTCTCCAAAGCCCATCCTTCACTCAAGTATAATGCCAAATGGCCAACATGTATACCTTCCACAGGTCAACTGCTCTACCAAGACCATTTTTGCCATCTCTGAGGCTTATGATCGCTTTCTGCATTTATGGCAGGAAAGGCCTGGCTATCCTGGGGTCCCCAGCATCTGCATCAAAAGCCCATTTGTTTATCTCCTGAGATGCCTGACTATGAGCATCACTTGATCAGGGAAGGCAGTGATGATGCTCAGGATCTGCAGGAATGGCAGTCACTGGAAAATGGCATCCCACTGCTGCCCACCAGCGGACTGCAGACTGTGATGCTTGATTGTTTGGTATTGCCTGTACAGGCTTATATTTTAATAAACACAGTAAACTATTTGGTACACCGATGAGAGAAGAATAAGGTGAAGCTACATGTATGCCTAAGTCCAACGGGAGGCTCTGCTCCACCCCTGTGCCTTCCACTGCTAGGATGCTGCTGTCAGCCACAGCCTCCCTCTCCTCTTCAGATAAACTCCTTCTAGTGAGTTCCTCCCACTACCAACAGCTTCACAATGGTGAGAAACTTGCCCTAGTTCTTCCTGCTTCCGAACCTTAGTGTCCATAAGACATGTATGCACTAACAGACTTTTGTGTCAACAGACAAATTATGTGCACATAATTGACCAACACCCTGTACAAAAAGAGGTAAGGGGAGAAAACAGAGAAAGAGAAAAACACAAAGGAACACATTGGGGGGTCATTCATACAAATTATTAAACCTAGGGCAAAAAGGAGTGGGGTGGGGGCAGAGATAAGGGGAAAGAGCTACAAGAGGAGCTACTATCTGACTGATTAATTCACTAGAGACAAAAAACACTGTGAAAAAATAAATTCACTTAAATATCAAGTATAAGTGTAACTCGGGAGCTTAGCAAAGCAGGACCAAAGTCTGAGTACTAGAATGAAGCAAACTAAAGGATTAGAATCTGGAAGAAAAGAAGAAATACAGAAAGAAACTTAACTATTTCCACACTAGACTGTTACAGAGCTATTATTCCACTTTTAACATCCCATGGAATCCTGCGGTTTGCAGTTTGTTGCGGGGGGAGCTCAAGAGTCTAGTGCAGAAATGGCCTCACTGCCACCAAACTCCATCAAAGCAACTTTTTAATATTCTGTTGCTACTAAGATGATCTAACAAAAAGCAGAAGCACGGGGAGAGATTTAAATATTCTCACACCATCCTTTTCTCATCTCCTCTAGGAACTGTGATTGGAAAATGCTGATGTGATCCTTCTCCTCTTTTGAAAGCCAGAGCTGTCAGTGCACAAAATCCAGCTCCCTTCTTTTCCCTTCCCTTCTCTACTTGCTGGAATTTCCTTATATTGTGCTCATGGAAATAAACTGTCTTCCTTTAAAAAAAATGGAGGGGGTACGAGTCAGCTTGCCAAATTAGTCTGGGTTGTTTATGACGAGGTTGATCTGATCAAGATGTAAATTTGACTGATCCAAACTTGATACAGATAAGATCAATTAGTCCAATCATTTCAGTTCAAGAGTTGGATGGATGAGTTGTACAACCCCAATACCTGCATTTGAGAATTCTGTATTTATTTTCTTGATCATGCAGTTACTACTTATGTCTCTATTCACCCTCCCTATTCTGGGGCCTTCCAGATCTGTCCAACTACAACTCTCACAGTCTCCACCAGTATGACCATTAATAATTCTTCTGTCTGTGATCTGTTTACCACTGTTTTTCTTTTTGGGTCATCCTAGGTCCTGGTCTATTATTAGGGTCAGCAAGTCTTGAACTAGGGACTGTCTGCAGGCTGGTACTAGAGGTGGGAAGAAAATTCAAAAATATTTTTTTTAAAATGGTCAAAAAACCATGTTTCTCAAGTGCCAAGAAATCCTGCTGAGAAGAATCTTGGTGTGGCATGAATCTCCACAGTTCAGGAATTATTCTTAGCAAAATTCCCGCATAGTTGTTTTGTGCAGAAAACAGTATTTTTCTGTGCATTCTGTTATGCACAGAACACGCAGTCTATTTTTGCAGAGTAAACCGGTTTTTCTGCAGAAAAATAGCAGAAGAAGCCTCAAATGACCTATAAAAAAGCAAAGACTTCCTCATAGTGAAAAGAAAATTGCTAAAATGATTAATTGCATCTTTCAGGAAGAAAATTATCAAATTATATCCCTAGCAGGTACCCCCTGTAGTATGGGTGAAAACTGTGTGTCATGGGCACTCTTGAGGGGGAGATCTTTTGAAGTCTTTGGCCATTCAGAGCCCCAGACTTTCAGATCCTTCTCCCACCCTTTTTGTCTGAAAAAAAATCACTTCTTCTGTGAAAGCATGACTCTGGAACTGCAGTTTTACATTGCAAAATTATACACACACACACCTGGATTACAAACATACCGGAAATTATCAGAATGCTTCTTCTTGTTTCTAAATGTGTTGCTTGCACAGTTCTGTTCATCCAACCCTGCACTTAGCATAAGCTGCTAAGCTTCGGAGTGAGAAGAAAGGGCATTGCGGATGAAGTGCATCTAACAGCTGTTTCTACTGCTGTCCCTGTGACTCTTCAAGGGACCAGGAACAGACCTCCAGAATAATGCAGTGCATCCACTGTGATCTTCTGGCCTGTCTGATGTCCCCTTCCATCAAGCGTGCTGGCACGCATACTCAAGATATGTATTTTCTAACCATTAAACTAGTCTGTTCTAGAACCTCTAGTAACTTGATCTGTATGGTCTATTACCTGTGTATACGTATATATGTGCCTTCAAGTCGCCTGTCAACTTTTGGCTATCCCATGAATTTCATAGTTCTGCTAATTTTATTTTCCTTTCCGATAACTGAACCTAGCTGTGCAGGTGATTTTCTCTTTCCCTCCACACTCCGTGGTATCCCAAGAGTTCTTACAAAAAGGAAAAAAATCCATACTGCTATGCATGTCCTACTGTATTGTTCCATTAAGGGATGAACTCCCAGATAAGTGCAGCTTGACTTTCTGCATGTACAAAGTGGCATCCTCTGCATACCCTCTGCAATCACCGCATACCTACCTTTATGGAAGGAGTTGCAATCATGCCATTTGCTGGGTTCAAGGGAGCTTTGATCTGGTACAAAGTTCTCCTCTTCTGTGGGAAATCATAGACAGAGATGGTCACCTCTGTGGCAGCACTGAGTCCGTGAGCCTCCACCACAATCTGCTCTTCACTCTCGACCCACAGGATGCTAGGGACAACCATGGAGTAGCTACAAAGGAAGAAAAGTTCATGCACTGAGTTTGTTTGTAGTAGCGAAGTGGCAGAGTATATCTCCATGCTGCATCTCCAAACTCACTTGCTTTGGAAAAGTCGAGGAACAAATGATGTGTTAAAACAAATGATGTAGTGTTAAATGTAATGTTGAAAATACATACAGAAATTTAGACAGAACTGCTTCCGAATTCCACCCGCCCTGACAATGACATTTCCACATTAGAATCATAGAATAATAGAAATGTAGAGTTGGAAGAGACCACACGGGCCATCCACTCCAATCCCTTGCCATGCAGGAACACCCTCAAAGCACTCCCGACAGATGGCCATCTAGCCTCTACTTAAAAACCTCCAAGGAAGGAACCTCCACTACACTCCGAGGCAGCATATTCCACTGCCGGACAGCCCTGACTGTCAGGAAATTCTTCCTGAGGTTCCGGTGGAATCTCCTTTCTTGCAGCTTGAATCCATTGCTCCTTGTTCTGGTCTCTGGAGCTGCAGAAAACAAGCCCACTCCTTCCTCTACATGGCATCCCTTCAAATATTTAAACATGGCTATCATGTCCCCTCTTAA
Source organism: Iguana delicatissima (assembly GCA_948472985.1). Lineage (NCBI taxonomy): Eukaryota > Metazoa > Chordata > Lepidosauria > Squamata > Iguanidae > Iguana > Iguana delicatissima. The sequence goes on from CAOKZL010002049.1 coordinate 5,325, forward strand.
CCTTCTCTTCTGCAGACTAAACATACCCAGCTCTCTAAGTCTATCCTCATAGGGCATGGCTTCCAGGCCCCTCACCATTTTGGTCGCCCTCCTCTGGACTTGCTCCAGCTTGACCATGTCCTTCTTGAACTGGGGTGCCCAGAACTGGACACAGTATTCAAGATGAGGTCTAACCAAAGCAGAGTAGAGTGGTACCAGTACTTCCCTCGATCTAGACACCATACTCCTATTGATGCAGCTGAGAATTGCATTGGCTTTCTTGGCTGCCGCATCACACTGCTGACTCATGTTCAGCTTGTGGTCTATGAAGACTCCTAGATCCCTTTCACACGTACTGCTATCCAGCCACGTGTCCCCCATCCTATATTTCTGTATTCCATTTTTTCTACCTAAGTGTAGGACCTTACACTTCTCTCTGTTGAATTTCATTTTGTTAGCTTTGGCCCAGCTCTCCACTCTATCCAGGTCATTTTGAATTTTGATCCTGTCCTCTGGCGTATTAGCAACCCCTCCCAATTTGGTGTCATCTGCAAATTTGATGAGCGTGCCCTCTATTCCTTCATCCAAGTCATTGATAAAAATATTGAACAGCACTGGGCCCAGGACAGAACCCTGTGGCACCCCGCTAGTCACTTCTCTCCAGGATGAAAAGCAGCCATTCGTGATCACCCTTTGGGTTCAGTCGGTCAACCAATTACAAATCCAACGAACAGTAGCCCTGTCCAGCCCGCATTTTACTAGTTTCTTTGCAAGAATGTCATGGGGTACTTTGTCAAAGGCCTTACTGAAATCGAGATATGCTACATCCACAGCATTCCCGTCATCTATCAAGCTAGTAACTCTATCATAAAAAGAGATAAGATTAGTCTGGCACGACTTATTTTCGAGAAATCCATGCTGACTTCTCGTGATTACCGCATTGCTTTCTAAGTGATTAGAAACTGACTGCTTAACGATCTGCTCCAGGATCTTTCCGGGTACTGATGTCAGGCTGACTGGGCGATAATTATTTGGACTGTTATTAGACTGTTACAGTGCTATGATTCCACTTTCAACAGCCTATGGAATCCTGGGGTTTGCAGTTTAGGGAGGGATTTGCAGTTTAGGGAAGGTCTTCAAAGGCCTCTCCCTAAACTGCAAACCCCAGGATTCCATAGGCTGTTGAAAGTGGAATCATAGCACTATAACAGTATAGTGCGGAAACGGCCTGAAGTTCCTTGGTACTCTACTGCTTTCCTTTTGTCACACCAGCACTGATCCCTCTGTCTTCTAGGACATGGGTGGGAACAGCAGAACTCTTCTAATGTTGAACAGCAGCTCCCAGGAGCCCCAAGTGGTATAACTAATGGTGAAGAATGTTGTGATCTACAATCTCAGAACCCCTAGAAAGAAGCCAAATTCCTGCTTCAGCATCAAACCCTCAGCCAGCTTTACTGTCTTTAGACTTTCCAACACATCTCCCTCTGCATAATGTTTTACCTAAGCAGCCTAACTGACCACTATCCCCTCACACACATTAAGTGGAACACTGTTTGAGAACCATAGTGCCATCAATTTCCTGTGCAGCAATAGATGAGATTTATTTTGAACTATTAAGATTGACAGCATGTTATAGAACAGCTGTCTTGCAACTCAGAGGAGCAGGCGATGTTCTCCCATGATATGAATCAATCATACCTTGCAGTTGTCTTGATTTGGCGAGGGCAGTCCCAACTAATTCTCTGTTATATCACCTTTTCAGCAGCTTTTAAAATGTCCTACACCATTTCCGTACTAAGCTGTTATAGAGCAACGATTCCACTTTCAACATCCTATGGAATCCTGGGGTTTGCAGTTTAGGGAGGGGCTGCTGGCCCCTTCCAAAACTGCAAACCCCAGGATTCCATAGGATGTTGAAAGTGGAATCATCATGCTATAACAGCTCAGTGAGGAAATGGCCCTAGTTTCTCTCTCCTCCTCCCTCTTTCCCCGTCCTCCTCAGCTTACTTCAATTGCTGCAAAGTGAGTTCAAAATGCAAAAGTAGTTTGCATTCAGTGTTGGGGAGGAGAGAAGGGGAAAGAATCTTCTCAGGCAAAAGCAAACCACTGTAGTCTCTTGAAGGGCATTTCCACACTACACTGTTATAGTGTTGTTATTCCACTTGCAGCATCCTATGGAATCCTGGGGTTTGCAGTTTCAGGAGGGGCATTTATCCTGACATGACATTGAAAGTACACGTATACTAGAACTGGTTAGACTGCATTCTTGTTTTTACTCAGATTGTTCAGAGAAGTTTGTTTTAATGACACATTTGTAGTCTGCAAAAAAAAAAAGAAAAGAAAGAAAGAAATCTGGAGAGCTTTGCCCAGATGAGAATACAGTGGCACGATCACAAAGTGAAATTCAAGCCCACAAGGAAATTCTCTTTTTCTAAATTTCTGCCAAGTTCACTGGTCTAAGAAGCAGAGACATATGTCAAATACCAAGGTAACTTGAGTGGCTTTCCATATTATACACCTTGAGTTAGTAGAAGGTGCTGTTTTTTTTTAGCAGCTAAATATCCCAGTTCTGTTGTAGATTGCATTGAGATCATGCATATGAAAGGCTTTGAACATGAGTAGCTGATTGTGTATGAAATTGGCTCATTTTGATTATTGCATGAAGGTTTGACTCCCCTAGCCACTGAGGTCCACTGGGTGACCCTGGGCACTTAACACACTCTCAGCCCAGAAAACCAGTGATAGGTTCGCCTTGGGTCACCATAAGTAGTGACTTGAAGACACACAACAATAACAACAACAACAACAACAACAGGTATGACATTGCCTAAATAACCGGAAGACACAGATCCCATCTGATCTTGGAAGCTAAGCAGAGTCAGCTGTGGTCAGTACTTGGATGGGAGACCACTAATGAATACCAGGTGCTATAGCCTATATTTCAGAGGAAGGAACTGCTAAAACCACTTCTTGAGTACTCTTTGTCTAAAGAAACCCTATGAAATTCCTGGGGTCACCATAAATTGACAAGAGACTTGAAGGCACATATACACACACACATATACACACACAGAGGCATGAGACAGAACACAGTCCACTGAGACATTCAACAGTATTAACTACACATATTTACTGTTGTTTTCACAAGCTTCTCAATGACTTTTTTTTATCTCAGCCAAATGTCCTAAATTTACTGCAGCCAAATTAAAATTGACCCACAACTATCCGTAAATTATATAACCAACCCACTGTCCTCCTAAATATTCAGTTGAACTCTGTACTTGAATTCCACGTCAACCAGCAAAAGAAAAGTTTTTGTTTTATTGCTTTAATCTCTGCACTGTCTCCCAACTGCATACCCTAACTGACATCATTTCTTCCTCCCCTACATTCTCTCCCATCATTCTGATAACTGGCCACATGTACTCCCATTCCCTCCATTTCCTCCTCATCACTCTTACAAAATGGTCACTGCATAGACAGCAGAGCTTCCTACTGAGTGTGTACGGAAAGTACCTTACAAGCTTTAAAAGTTAAGAGCGACTAGGAGAAAAAGACATTTTTAATAAAACGTACTAAGTTGTTACACTAATACAAAACCAAACAACATCAGATTAACACTAACCATTAACACTAACACTAACATAGTGTTTCCAATAACACATTGCACAAATTGAGAAAGCTAAGCAAGTTTATGGTCATTTCCGCACTACAATGTTATAGTGCCCAATCAGTGGTATTCTGCCTGCAGCTTTTAAATGACTATAGCTATACTGCTTGTACACTTTCTATCTAGACTGAAAATGGGACACAGCTCCTGCTCCTTTAATACCTCTGTACAAGACGAATTTTAGCCAATACTGTTTGTTATCTGGTTACATTACATGCAACACTTGCCAAAATTACTTCTTCTATACAATCATTAAATGTGAAGGAGCTGTCTCCAGTTTGCATTCTGACAACCCTATTTCTACCTGAAAATTGGCATAGATCATCCTCAAGTGTCAGTTTTCTGATCACTCCTTTTAACCATTTCTGAGTAAATGCTGGAGAATCCACTACTCATCCACACAATTTCTCTATATAATGGTGGGTTAAAATTCCTCTAACCCAGCCCTAACAGAGGACTGCACTTGGGCCATACAATTAACAATAACAACTCCCATCCACAGGTCGGTTGTTGATAGTAGGACCTGTGTTGCTCTTTCCCTGTTTGTCTCTCTTTTGTAGTCAATGTTACCCTGGTTGCAGATAACAAAAAGATTATTTTGGTCGTAGCAGTGCTATCCTGGTTGCAGACAACGAAAAGATTTCACATTTGAATTCAGTTTCAGATCCCTCTAAAGCTTCCTCTAAAGCAGCACTTAGATTCCAGTTCAGTTTTACTTCCACTCCCAAACTATAATGTTCTAGTTTTGGAGACAGCTATACACGATTTACCCTGTAAATGACTTGTTTCACTTGTAAAAAGACCCTAAAGTGATGCCACCATCACTTTGTGCTATGTGTGGATAGAACACAGAGCTTCCCAGTTACTCCTGAACTGAATGTAGGGGCAACCAGAATGTGCACTGACATTTTCCCTACACTGTAGCCTTATGCCATGAAAGCTGATATTCGCTGGCAGCATTTAATGATTACAGCTAAGACAATCGTATGTGAGATCACCCACACATACATTCAGCTGTGCATATACACATGGGGAAGCCACCATAAATCACTGTAGTTTTTTATTTCACATATACAGCAAAATAAATACGCCAGTTTACACAATGCCCCCATTATTAGCCATGAGGAAACCTCATTTTAAAAGGCAGTCACAAGCTGAGCGTAAACACCAGGGGATGGTTGCATACTTCAGTGTCTTTCTTGAGACAGGATAAAAGGTTAGATGCAGCAGGAGTCACATTCGAGTACAGGAGGTTTCATATATTCTTATTCTACACTCTTTTGCTGTTGCTGTTGTTGTTTTGTGTAAATAGTATTCTGTATGTCAGAAATCAGAGACCCAGCATCGGGCACTTGACTATGACTGATCCTCACTCAGTCATGGAAACCCACCAGCTGGCCTTGGGCACATCACACAGTCTCAGCCCCAGAAAACCTCATGGTGCATTCACCTTAGGGTAGCCCTAAGTGGAAATGACCCAACAACAACAACAGTGACAACAGAAATTCAGAGCCAGCCTTACCATTAGACAGTGAAATGGCTCACTATAAGCAAAAGAGATTTTGAAAAATGATAAATCTTAAGCCATTTCCACCTTACACTGTGGAATTCTGGGGTTTATAGTTTGAGTTTACGGAGGCCAAATTGCTCTTTGGCTGAGAATTCTAAAGGCCCCTCCCTAAACTCAAAGCCCCAGGATTCCACAGGATGTTGAAAGTGGAATAATAGCACTAGAACAGTGTAAGGTGGAAATGGCTTTACATCCAAACTATTTCAGTTTTTTTGTTAAATTTTAATCACCAGAGTGGTGTAGTAGTGGCAGAAGCATACAATTCGGATTTTCTGCCTCATGTACCATATCCGGGGAAAGCCATTACATTTGAAGCACCTTCAAACCACCCTTAGAAGAAGGAGAGTCCTAAATTTGACGGATCTCCACAATGTACAACTTTAGAGAAGAAGCAACAGAGAAGAATGCTGTCCTGAGCAAGGACCTTATTTAGCACACGAACTGGAAAAGTTGGAGGTGGGCTGATGAATTTTATCATGTACTTACAGTTGGCTGTAGGAAGAAGTTGGGAAACAGACCAGAAGGGCAGTCAGCAGACAGAGAACTGACCCCTCCATCTTGAACTGGAGGGTCAGAAAGCTGAGGCAGATGCAACCCCAGTATTTATTATAAGAGCCCGTTACTAAGCCAAGCCCTTTTGCAATAGATGAATGTTTAATCAGCAGGTGGGGAGGAGTTTGAGCAACACGGGAATTTCAGAAGAAACCATGAAGTCTGTCAAAACACATAAATAATGCTTTGTCCTTTTTTAAAGCCTGAGCTAATCAGTATTTTGTGCAATCTTCTTTTCAAAAGTATATTAAGAGATGGTGCAATTGGCACACATCCGATGAGCTGGGTCTATTTTAGCTTGACTAAATCTAGAAAAGTGCAGACTGAAAACTGAAAACTCTCTCCCTGCCTCTCTACTGTGGCAAATAGGCTGAGTGTGACCCCCCAAAAACATACACAAAACCTTTTTCTGCCCCCTTAAACCATCCAGGAGTTTGGGGCTGCCCATACCACCAAGAAATTGTTTTAGAAATTTTTCTTTCTTTCCCCCTCCCCTTCTTCTTATGGTTGAAAAAGGGCCCAAATCACCACAAAACGTGGCATTTGGGGTCCCCTCCATTCCCCAAACCTCAGAAAACCATTGAAAATAACCCATTTTTAGGCTGAATCTTGAAGCTTAAGGTAACATGATGTTGCTTCCGGTCATGCCTGGAGCAATGATGTAGCTGACAGAAGGGTCATGGAAGAGGAAACAGCCCCTGGTCCTTTTACAGCTGACCACCCCAATTTAACCAGTTCAGTTCTAGGTAGACCTTCCCATGCAGAATCTGTCCCAAGAGAAGAAAACCAAAGCATGGATATTAACAATAAGGAAAAATTTCAATTGTGTCATAGGCCATTTCTGCACTAGCCTGTTATAGTGCTATGATTCCACTTTCAACACCTATGGAATCCTGGGGCTTGCAGTTTAGGGAAGGGCAAGCTGGCTAGAGCAGAAATCTCCCCAGAATATAACCCTGTCTACAGAAGGCACTATCCTGGCTACAGATGGATCCAGGATAATGCCACCAATACAGTGTTCCTCAGAGTGGTTTGAGGAGTAGGACCACGATGACACTTCTGCACGACATCATCATGTTCCCATCCTTCTCCTGTTACCAATCAGCACAATCACAGAGTAAATCATTGATGGTTTTTTGCCGTCAAAGACACCCCATCGTTCAATGCTCTTGCACTTACCTGCCCTGCAAAAGACTTGGAAGCACTATGGAGACACTTCCTACCCCAGTGCATTATGGGAAAATGCCCAACTGCACTGCAGAAGGAAGAGGCATGTCCATCATGTTCCCTTCTGCAGGGAGCCGGTCCGGTGTGGAAGGAAGCATTCCCGTTGTGCTCCGTTCCCGACAGAGGTGCTGCCGGGATCGTAACCACAGGGCAATGCGATAAGGTAAGGTGCAGAAAGGGCCTGTTTCTTACCCAGGGTCACCCGTGGGTTTCCATGACTGAGCAAGGAGTCAAATCCTGGTGTCCAGAGTCCTACTCCAATACACAAACCACTACACCACAGTGGCTCTGCAAAGCAGAACCTAGAGTGAGTGAATGGAATGCAAGAACTGTGCAAGCTATTTTTGTTTTCAACTCTGACTAGCCAGAGGCATCAGGGCCTGAAGGCAACAGATCTTTGTTGTGTTATGCCTTCAAGTCGTTTCTCACTTATGGCAAACCTCAGGCAAATCTATCACAAGTTTTTTCTTGGCAAAAATTGTTTAGAAGAGGTTTGCCATTGCCTTCCTCTGAGTGGGAGAGAGATGACTTGCTCACAGTCACCCAGTGGATTTCCACGGCCCAGCAGAATTCAAACCCTGATCTCTGAGAGACATACTGCAACATCCAACCTCCATCCATGCTGGACGTTGGATGTATGCACCCACTGACTAAAGCAGGGCTGGGCAAATTTGGCAAGTCCAGGGAGCAATTTACAACCACACCAAGACCTACCATGGATTGTACCATAGTCTCCCACTGAAACGGGAAGTAGCCAGAAGTCCATCTTTGATTTCAATTCCTTCCCTCACCACATTTTTCACATTTGAAAGACCAAGGGGAGTTGTGAGCCTTGATTTAAAGGCAAATCATGCTTCATAGAGAATAATTGTTAATTTGTTACCAAAAAATTGAGGGGATGGGCCTTTGGAGGCCCCCCTGCCACCGCCATAAAAAGGCACATGTTGCACACTCTGGGCTAAAGTAAAACGGTGTGTTTTGAAAGTTGCTCATTTGGTTATTCACCATTTCCAAAATCTGCCCATGTTAGAAAGTGCATTTTTTTTATGTATCGGTATACCAGGTATGAATTTCTAATTGCAAATCACATCCAAGTCTGATTTTGGTTCTAAGAGGTAAAAGCTAGGCAAAGCAGCATTGGGGGGGGGGGACAAAAACTCACCAGTAAAAATCCATCATGTTTATAATTTTTTTTTTTAAAAAAAAAGGCATTATTTAAGAGAAAATATTTGTAAAAAACAGACTGTACTGTTCTAGGAAGAGGAAAGAAATATTACTAGGTAATAAGTGATGTCAATAGGGTCAAAGGGAAATTGAAAGCCTGGCACGGTTTAAACAGGAATGACAGTGCGTTTGGCCAGGAGACCTCCATAACTGTAGAATTAAAGACACTTTGTTACTTTGAAGGTTTCTTTTCCCTTTTCCCCTTTTCTTCTTTTCCTTTCCTTGCTCTTTTTTTCTATCCTTTAAAAGCTAGTTTGAATGCAGCCTTCCCTTATCTCACTCTGCATTTCTTTCCATATAATTATTCTTTGTCAGTAGGCACCTCTGGAACTGAGTAATTTGTTATCTACAGTTGAGCAACACTATTAATAACAAAGATACCGTGTAGGTATTATTTGCTCCTTGCTCCCCTGAGTTCACACACTACCAGCGTACCCATCCTGTTACCAGAAAAGGGGAGACTTAAGTGGATCTAAACATTGCACATGAATCTGTGTAAACACGTATGGTGTCGCAACATAGAGTCAAGCCACCCCAGCAGCCCAGCTTGAGAGCGGAGTGACCTCTCAGGAGACCCCCTCCCTCAACCAAGAGAAGACACCTGGGGGCTCTTTCTGGCCAGGGAATGGGATCAAAATGCTTGAAGTAATTAAACTCAAGGGAACACTTCTGACAGAAGAGAGGCGGGCAAAATGCAGCCTCATGTGCCGCTTGAGGCCCCAACACTGTTTTTATAGTGTAGAGGTGGGCAACTGTGGGAGGCCAGGGGCCACATCGGGTCCCGAGGAGACCTTGGAAGTGTGTACTACCACTGCCTCACACCACTCTGCAAAAAATAAATAAATACATACATAAAGGGGGGGGGTTGCACACAAATGCTGTCTGGTGAGTAACTGAGACATTTTTCATTATGCTTTTAGGCCTGTTCACCTCCTATTTCAAAGAAGGCATTCTCTGAACATAAATTGGGATGCTCCCCGCAACATGGTGGAAATGCCTTCCCATCCCCTAGAAGGCATTTGGGGGCAAAAAAATGTTGCTCAGAAAAAAAGTGAGGGGTTGCAAAAAATGTCTGACCCAGTAGGTGGCTAGGAGGCACCCAAGCAAAGTGGAAATGCTTTCCACACCCCCTAGAAGGGATATTGGGACCATTTCTTTTAAATGCAGGGGGGGAAATGACCAATGGGGGCACCAAGATGCACTTTGTCTACCTGTCTTGTAGTGTAACCACCCTGAGACCATCTTTTTTTTCTGTCCAAGAAAGAAAGAAAGTGGCAAATCACCTCTTCTGGCAACCTCCATGAGAAGTAAGTCATTTCTAAAACAAGTTGCATATCCCCAGCCCTCTGTTTAACATAGTTTTAAAAATCCTGTTTTTCAGAAGTGGACCTCCAGCAGCCTCCAGTTTTATATATGTATGTATAAATACTAATATATAATAGCTCACCTTTCTCCCAAAATAGGACCCAAAGTGGCCCACAACATAGATTAGAGCACAGTAGAGTTAAAGTAACAACAGCAACAAAATATTAGATTTTTTAAAATATGAAATCAATTATCCTACTATAAACAGCACTAATTTAAAACAGTTTAAAATAATTTAAAACATAACAAAGAGAATCAAAATATACCATCCTCTTCATTAAATACCTTTCCTTAGCTACTTGTTAACAGCCAAAAGTCTGGTGGAACAAGGATAAAGAGGGGGCTTCCTGAATCTTCTGTGGGTGGGAATTCCATTTTTGGCAACCATCTGAAGGTCCTAAAGGCAGGCCATTAGTTCATAGACCTTGTAAAGTTCTCTACTCTGTATTAAAACAAAACAGGTCTGCAGCAGACAGTTCAAAAGAGATGGCAGAATGGACACCTAGAGTCCTTCCGCACTACTCTGTTATAGTGCTATTATTCCACTTTCAACATCCTGTGGAATTCTGGAGTTTGTAGTTTACTGAGGCCAAAAAGCTCTCTGACTGAGAATTCTAAAGGCCCCTCCCTAAACTGGAAACCCCAGGATTCCATAGGATATTAAAAGTGGAATAATAGCACTATAACAGTGCAGTGTGGAAAGGCCCATAGATGGAGAGGAATTTTAGATATTTTCCACTGCAACCTGTGGCTCTTTCACACTACACACTTTTAGCTCTGTGATTCCACTTTAATTATCATAACAACATCCTATGGAATCCTGGGACCAGTAGTTTAGAGAAGAGACTTTAGAATTCTTATCCAGAGAGCTCTTCCTCTGGTGTTTCTGACCAAACTACAAATCCCAGGGTTACATAGGATGCAACCATAGCAGCTAAAGTGGAATCATAGTGTTATAATTCTGTAGCATTAAAGGGCTCCAGGTCTACCATGAGTGGCCCCCTGCAAAATGTGGGATTCCAGGCATGGTGAATAAATGCATTTGGATTCTTGCAGGGAAAGTGAGGGAGATCATTCTCCATTCAGTTATTAGAGTAGCCAAAGGCCTCATACTGAATACAAGCAAGCACAGTTTCTTGTTACTTCAAAAGGCAAATCCAAATTTTATTTCTTCTGTTTTATTGTTTTTTTCCCCTCTTAACTTACATCCATGGGGGAGATCACTTTACATCTACATAGACCCCCTAGAACATCTCACATAAAAATATAGATGTTGTGTTCATAACATGGCTGCATTACTCCCACCCACCCACCAACCAACACATACTGTTTTATCATTTTTGCTTGATGAAGAAATCTGTGTAGCTTTGAAAGCTAGCAAGACATATTTTATACCTTTTGGTTGGCCCTATAAGGTTATACTACAAGATGGATTTTGGATTTTATAGTTGTTTTATGGCAAACACGCAACCCCTACAAGGTTTTTCTCACCCCTTAATTCTGTTCCAAATTGTGCCCTCTTGAATGTATTTATCCTAATAGAAATAACCATCGGGATTTGAGTACACACATGCACATTGTATTGAAGCTGTAGTTCTATCCTGACAGATCTAGGAAAGCCTACATTTCTTTCTATACAGTAGCCATGTGAACTTCAGGTTTTTAAAGATAGTTTAATTTTACAGCAAGTCAGGGACGACTCTGGATTTAAGTAAATATGGAGGTTTATGGTTTGCTCAAACGGGTATTATTTGCTAAGATTAAAACTCTTAAGAGTTGATGTCGCATATGAATGTATTAAATAAGCAACACCCCTGGAGGAAAGCTGGTTGACAGAGGGGTGCACAATCGCCCTACAAGGACAAATTGCATTCCCAAATTTTGTTCAGGGTCATTCCAATATAGAAATAATGCTCAAAAAGTTAGAAGGTTAATCCATAGCAATAAAATGTGTAGAGAGTGATAAACAATGTACCTTTCTGTGCAAGATTGTGTATGTTCACAACTTGGGAATAGTCAGACAAATGTCTCAAGCACATATTTGTACCTACCACTAAGGTAAGAAGATGTATAAAACAGAAAGCTGGCACGATTCACCAAAAATTTTTGTAAAAAATCAGCATGTTCTAGATGCTTGTTTACATTTTATATTAAGAATACATGTTTGCAATGGTAATAAGTAGTATGTATTATGATTATTCTTGCCAAATAAAATGCAGAGATTTGCGAAGTTGTTTACAAGCTACATCCACTCTTGAACATCAATAAAGAGTTAATCAGGAAATGCTGGTTATCACCTGGTTTCCAGTAACAGGTTTGTTTTCCTGGCAGCTACTTGAATAGAAAGAGAGCCTGGACAATCTCCAAAGACAATCAATTGCAACATAACTACATATTTACTTGGGGAAACATTCAACAAGGCCAGTGCCATAACCTGGGAGTGAGAAGTAATCTTTAGTGAGGAGTGAGCAAGAGAGTGAGGTATGGGAGGCCATGGGGACATTACAAAGAGGCTAGAATGCCCCAATGGAGATGTCGCATTCAGGTTAATCAGGCAGATTATGATTCATCTCCCCAACCTTGAGGTGTTCTTTTACCATCTCACACGCAGCGTTCCATCAACTATTGCTTTCTTTGTATTTTGGAGGACAACAGTACATTGTTATTAACAGTTAAAACCCGCTGATTTCATGATGTGGCATGATGTTGAGAATGTTCTACAAGATGCAAGTTAAAAGAAAGAAATCTAAAAGGGTGTCTTTTTTCATAATATAAAGTCTTGCACAAATGTTGTTCTAATGGAATAACAAAACTCCCTGGTTTTGATTGTATTTGTTGAAAAATTCTATAACTGGAATGGTTAAGAAGGAGTAACATTTTAAATGTTAGCATATGTTCACATGAGCTAGATAGTGTCTCCTATTTGTGCCCAACCAAGTTGTCAATGCACAGTCAAAACTGGCTTGATGATCAGATGTACTGTAGCAGTAGCTGTTGTAGTACTAGTATTCCACTTTCAACACCCTGTGGATTCTGGAGTTTATAGTTTACTGAGGCCAAAGAGCTCTCTGACTGAGAAGTCTAAAGGCCCTTCCCCAAACTCCAAACCCCAGGATTCCATAGGATGTTGAAGGTGGAATAATAACACTATAACAGTGTAGTGCAGAAAGGCCTTTATTCTTGTAAAAGTGATTTTCAGTTATCAAAAATTTGAAGCTTAGAAATAAGGGCTGTGACTGTACTGTAAGGTCATAGTAGCAAGTTTTTGCTGACAAGAAGTTTGCTGCTTTTTAGAGGAACCCGCAGTCAATGTCTTGTTCCAGCTAAGTTTCAAACAGGAAACAAACTTTATGTGAACTTGGTCTTGCAAAGGATCCACAGTTAGATTGTCTGGGACACAGTGAGCTAAAATTTAAGATGACATGGAAAATCTTGTTCCTATGAAACAAAAATGAAAAGGGCATTGCTACACAGATAATCATTTCCTCAATAAGTGCAATTGATCAAAAATTGATAAAAAAGGATTTGGGGAAAATCTCAACGCTTCAGTGTTAAGATTATAAAAAGAAATGTGCTGTCTGGTGGTTAGAACTTCTTCCTTTGTTGTTGTTCTCCACATACACATGTTCAATAAAGCTGAACTCTTGCTTCAAATACTGTTTCATTTTCAGAGTCAACTGTGATAGTTTGAAGTAAGTTGAGAACAAAAGATGAGAAGAGAACAAAAGATGAGATGAGATGAGAAGAGAGATTAATGAGACTGTCTTTGCCAAATTTGGACAATCGGAAGATATGTATTAGTCACTTCCTAATTGTCACCCCAACACCGGACGTCAGGAATTTTGACTGCCCCTTCTTGCTCCTTTGAAAACCTGGCAACCCTATTGGGGTCAGAATTAAGTACAGGTGAATTATTTTCCAATTGGATTGATGAAGCTATTTACTCTTAACTCTGTCCCCACGTCAATCAGGCTCCACCATTTATCCCTGCCCATGCCCTGACTTACAAAGTTGCATTTATTAGCAACCTTACTCTGCTTCCATTCTCAAGAGAAGAGCCTTGAGGCAGCTGGTATTTGTAACTGAGAATGCCAACTATTCCATAAAGTAGGGACATTGGCCTTTTCCACACGGGGTAAATAAAATGGGGCAGCACGAGCTCTGACGGACATCGCCCACACGTTCGAGTGCGCTAGCTCTTACATAATTGGCAAGCTCCAGACGTTAATGCACCCGGTTAAGTCGCCAACAGTCAGCACGCGGGCTTTTTGAAAAACAGGGAAAAGGTGGTTTTTTTCCCCTCATACCGTGCTGATTCGTGCATGATGTAATTGGAGGGTGGGCTGTGGGCGTGGACAGCTTCAGCGGTTGGAACGCGCTGCAAGAAGCCTCCAAGCAGTGGCACAGAAAAGCTTAAATCCTCCGCAGCATTACCAATAAAAGGCCAATCGCCGGCGCCTCCTTGCGCGGTCTTTAGCTCATAGATATTCCAGTTCAGCCAGCACAACTCCAAGAAGCCAGAATACAGCTAAAATGGGCTGTTCAACTTCAGGAAACACCTCTTCCTCCATCGCTCACAGGGAAAGATAAAAGCAGAAAACGGGCGCAAGAACCCACCAGAGATAGGGAGAAAAACTGCACTCCACCCAGCTATGGCGCAGAAAACCATTCCCCCAATATAGGGCACGAAAATAAAAAATCAACAGGGTTTATTTTACGGCTAGCAGGAGGAATGGGAGGAGGGAGTCATCATGGGAGGAACTGCGGGGCATGACGTGAGCACACCCGTCATGACACACGGGGCCATTTTTTTAAAAGAGAGCTGCCAATCACATCCGCTGCGCGAATACCACAGAACGTGTGGAAATGGCAATAGACCGTTGTAAAATATGTCCATGGTAACACGGACAAAAAAACAACAACAACCGGAAACATTGCAGCGCAAATTCCATAGAACGTGTGGAAAGGGCCATTGTTTTCATTGATTGATGACACAGTTGAAGATATTTTTCCTTTTTTGCTTTGCTACTTCAAGCAAGGTTCTCTCGCAGTGCTATAGATGAAATTTGCTATGGATGATGCACACCCTAATACCTGAGTATCACCTCTAGCACCCTCAGTGACATTGACTTACAACAATCTCTAATCTCCTAACACTACCTTTATGCCATGGGAGTCAATCCAGAGCGTATTTTTCTGCTCTGCTTTGGTTATGTTGTCATATGGCAGAAGTGTTTATTTCTTGAGATGTGAGACTGGTATTACCAAAATATTCTGGCAACATCAGAAGATATGGTCTATCTACAAAGATGTGCTGTGACTCTTTTCCATGCATTTTATTGTGGGCTGCAAGCTGGAGAAGTGATGGCATAGGAAGATACCACAGTGTGGTCTTCTCCCATATGACTGGACATAATCAAAGCAGAACAGAAAAGTACAATCTGCATTGACTCCCATGCCATAAAAGTAGTGTCAGAAAATTACATTTTTGAAAAAGTTTAATATATTTATTTCTTGCCTTTCCTCTCATGAGCTCAAGGCAGTATGCAGGGTTTCCTCTACTAATTATATCCTAACAACAACTGTGTAAAGGTTAAGGTTTCAGTTTATAACTGGTCCCAGGTCATCCAGTGAGATTCATCGTCAAGTGTGGACTTGAAGTTGTGCCTCCTCAGTTCTCATCCAGTGCTAACCAAAACACCCCAGGGGTTCCTGTGGAGCACTTCTGACTTCACATCACTTTATCACCACGCTGAAAAATGCAATACACCCATACACCCAAATCTTTATGGAATTTATCAGATTTCGTTCTTGTTTGTACAGCTTGCACAAGTTTGCAGTAGGTGGCCTTTCTCCAGCATTCCTGGAACTGGATCATGAACTGAGAGCATTAACCTTTTCTTTCTGCCTTTTCCCAATATTGAGGTGGAAAATATTTCCAAAGCAGGCATTGTTCAGAACGTCCATGGCCAAACACACTGGCATTCTGGTAAGCAACAGTGACCTTTGGAGAGTGACCTATGATCACTTCATCTGCAATCTTGTGCAGAATTGGACATTGGATACAGCAGGCCTTTGCAATTTGTGACATCCTGTCCTCCACCAAAAAAAATTAAAAGAAAATTAGAGCAAAGATGCTTCCATTTTTAGAGGGTGCTAGTAGAAATTGAAAAGAAAAAACATTTCACGTTATCACTTTTTACTTTATTGGTCTTTGCTTATGCTTGAATGATTTACACATTCATCACTTTACTGACTTGATGTCCCACAGGTTAGTAATTTACATAAACGTTTCTTTACAATCAACTATGTTCAGCTATAGTTTCACATAAGCCTCCACAAGTCTGGTTATTTGCATACCAACTACCTACGTGAGGCTTACGGAACAGTTCAGTCTCAGCTACTCCAAAGAACAAGAGCTAATAAAGAAAGGCTTCCAGAGAAAAACGTAAACAAACAGTTCTAGTCTAGAGCTGGAGGGAAATAGGGAAGATGATGAACCTGTATTTGCATTAGGGAATTCCCCTGGGCTGACCTTCAAATCTGTGGCTGACCTGATAATTTCTTCCATCTCAAATTACCAGTATTCTGAAATCCTTTTCAGACTGAGCTCGGCATTGGCAGCAACATCTGTTATTCTGAGTTCAGGACACATATCACTCGCTACACCACTCTGAGGCAGAAGGAGGACTTTCTTCTGTCCTGGAATCTCTTCCCAGGCTTTCTGCATAGTGGTTGGCTTGCTATTCTTTTCTGAATCTTCACACATTTAAAAAAGAAAACTATTAAGAATCTTCCAAAACCACAATATTTGGGGATCAAAACAAAAATGCCAGAAAGTATTAAGACACAACTTTTCAAATTGCCCAGAAGTTGTCTTCTGGTTGTAATGAGTCATGCTTTCTAGCTGCTTTAAAAGTTACCTTTAAAGTGCATTATCAGGCACTTTCAGAATTAATTGGACAAAATTTTTGTCAGGTCTTAGGCCATTATTTTTATCAATCCTGAGGTGTGTGTGTTTTTTTAAGCAACAAAACATGTAATTCAATGTGTCAACACCTTCAACATTCAATGGGTACCAGCAATGAATTACTTATAAATCACATGATGAAAGATGGAAATAAAGGGGTTTTGGGGTTTTTTTTACATAACTGATTAGTGAAAACAAATATGAAGGCCATGTGGACTGACAATTGTGTTAAGTGCTTATATTTTCCCTTTATTTCTGTAATTCTTCTCCTCACATGAACTCTCTGAAGAGGAGCAGTATCTTTATTCCTATTTCACAGGTGAGGAACTGGGTTCTAGTTGAAGAAACATGGGAAGCCAGTGACTGGTTGTAGAACTGGCGATTGTATTCATGTCTCCAATAACTCCGAATCAGAACTGTAAACATCGATTGTGTTTTGTACCTTTATAGGAAACATGAGAGGTGAAGTGGAAGACTAGTCCACAACTGTTTACAAAGTGGTTGGGCAGCAAGACATAAGAGCACTTTACACATAGGAAATACAATATACAAACTGGAGATGGCAATGCCTGGACTCTTCATAAAAATTCTGTATCTGAGGTAGATTGATTATATACTTAAAACTTAGTCTAGAAGCTGCTGCTTTTAGAAGTGACTGGAAAAAAAATGACTAGGGAGGGAAAATACAAAGAGAAAAGTGTCAGAAGAAACAACAGGAAGATAAAATTGTGATTTTAAGTCAAAACTGAAGGTGGGTCTCTATGGAAAGGTCAGGCCTGCTTTTCCTTCACACAGACTGGAATGGCAGCTCTCTCCCTTTTAAGAGCACTGTTTCCCCTTTAAAGACCACCACCTTTGGGAATAAAGGGTAAGGCCTCTCAGTTGTTACTCAGAAAGATTTACTGACCTGCGGTAGTGTTTCTGGTTGATTACACCTAATAGAAAGTACTCTACTGAATCATAACTTGTAAAAAATATAATGTAATCTTTGTTAAAGTAACAGACAGGGAAAGGTATTGGGTGTCATAAGTATATTTGTTTTGTATTAAAATGATATATAAAAATGATAAATAAGTATAACCAAGCAGTACAGAACTTCCAATGGTGTTTATCCAGTTTCTTACAGCTGAACTCAATATACAGATACAGAACTTCCAAACACACAATGGCCTTTGGCTTTCCTTTCGCTCAAAGGCTTAATTCCCAAATCAGGGTCACACCTTCTGACCCAACTCAACAATTGTTTGGTTTCTTCTCTCTCTCGACCTCTGAGCCTCTGAGAGGACCACCTCACTTATTCAGACAACCCCCTTGGCTGACTGAAGGCTTTAATTTCTCTCTCTCTCTTTCTCTCTTTCTCTCTTTCTCTCAGTCTCTCTGGAAATGTCAGTGAAGGAGTCTGAAAAATCCAAGTCACTGGCCCTTTCCGGAACTCACCTTTTTGCGGAGCTGGGGCGTGGGGATCGCGTGAGCAGCCTTTTCCGAGAGACTCTCACGTCCTGGTTCCTTCAGCTCCACAGCTGCTGCCTGCTCACACGAGAGCCCCTCCTCTTCCTTCTGCAGTGCAGCCTGGGAGTTTCCCAGGCTGCGCTTGGACAGGAAGTGCGAGTGCCACAGCTCTGGAGCTCCACATGCATGGCAAGTGCATGCAGGGCCCCGGAGTGATGCGCGATCACACACCTTTTTTGGCTCACAGCCAAAAATGAAAAAGTGCACAGTCAGCACCTGCCAGCCTCTGGAGTGTTGCGCAACTGCGAGTGCATTGTGCTGACCGCCCCTCACATTCACGCGATGCTCCAGGGGCCCTTCCGCATGGCAAATGCCATGCGAAAACGGCCACTGTGTCTTATACAGTTAGCCTCCACATTTGTGGTGTTGACATTCATGGATTGATTATTTGTGAGTTTCTTCAACCCCTGCCCCACTGAGACCTCAGGTTTTCTCTTTTGGGGGAATTTTCCCTCTTACAGCTCCAATCAGGCCGTGCAGCTCTTTAAAAACCCACCTCCAGTCCCCCTCTGCCTCCATCAGCCACTGCCTGGCCAGCCAAGGACAGCTCAAAGCCTGATTTCTCAGCACCAGAAGCCCTCTCCCAAGCCCTTCATACACCCAAGGAAGGAGATGGGCAAGAGAGATGAAGTGCAGGATCACCATGCCAACCATCTCCTTTCCCTGACCTGGTATAAACCCTGGGTGCCCACTCTCTCCACCCATGCCTCAGCCCCCCTCCCACAGACACTCAAATTTTGATATTTGTGAATGTTTAACTTTTGCAAAGGTCCTGTGACCTTAACCCTAATGAATGTGGAGGGCCAACTGTATATAGACCTTCTCTCAAACTTCAGCCCTTCCCTCTCTCTAATGGACTGGGTTTCTATCACACAGAGACACTTGGGTTACATGGCAACCTGTCACTAGGGCGGCCCTGCTGTTGTGGCCGGAAAAGAGACGAAGACCAGGTTTCTAGGGAAAAATCAAAAAAGCCTTTTATTTTCCAATCACTTGCGCAAGGACAACAGCTATTTCCAGGGCTGTCGCCCAGATTAATTAAGGCAGCATCACTATATACCTTTGGTCTACCACAGTGGTTCTCAACCTGTGGGTCCCCAGATGTTTGTGGACTTCAGCTCCCAGAAGCCTCAGCCATTATGGTCAATGCTCAGGGCTTCTGGGAGCTGAAGTCTAGAAACATCTGGGGACCCACAGGTTGAGAACCACTGGTCTACCATGTCAGCAATCAATCACTCATCTTAGCCATCCCATCACAGAAGAACAAAGATCTTTGGTTAACTTTCCATTACATCATTAACTTAGCACACACGTGTACAGAAGAGAACAAAGAGTTAGTTAGAAGATGATACAAGTTATAATTCACGGGCAGTTCATACATCTCACTGATCCTCCCGAAATTCTCTCAACCATTCTTAGATAAAAATTCAAAGCAGGCCTTTGCAAATCAGCCTTCAAGGTCACACCTGCTGGTTTGCAGAGAGCTAATACACGCGTAAGCAATTAGCACTTTACTTACTGTCAATCCCAGCATCCTAATTTATTGCTTCATTCATCCCCTTCACTGCTACTCAAGGTTAGCCACACCCCCAGGCTCCTTCACAGTCCCGTATTGCAAATAGAAACCAGCTCTGCGCAGAGTGAGAACTGAGGAGGAGGACACATGAAGGTTCTTGTATGTTGTGACCTAGATGGAGATCATACTTTTCTTTGCAGGCAAGGAGCTAGGAGGAAAAGGAAAGTCATCACTGATCTGCTTCTTGTAATGATTGGTGCATCAAATAGAAGTATGTTTGCGAAATTATTCTTTTCCACTCCAGCTCAGAGCAAGCTTGTCTTATCCTCAGCAAAATTGGCATGAATCCTGGAGGTAACTTCTTCAATTACTAATTAACTTCAGGAAACATCTCTATATAACGGAAGCCCCAAGTAATCTAACCCCACTGTAAAGTGTGGACACTTGGCTCTTGAAACATAATGGGAAGTTATGGTGCTGCTCTCTGCTGGTTGGTCTTGCTGGCATTCTCTTTGGTGGCTAGATCTGAAACTCAGCCTTTGTAAGTATCTCTCTGACCCAGCAGCCAAGGTTCAATGGTCTAATATTTTATTTGAGGGAATAAGGAGAGAGCTCTCTAAAAGTGATTCTGATTTTTGTAACCTCATCTAGAAGTAATTTATCACTTATTTCCTCATATTTGGCTTCTTTGGCTGGAGGGGAATGCAGAGGGTCATAAAGCTTCCAGTTTCTAAAATGTTAAAATGCTCACACTCAGCAAAACTGACCTTCTTCTTGACTTCAGGATTCTAGTCTTATAATATTCTAGCCTATTTGTAATATTCAAATAGTTTGGTAGATTTGCTTTTGGTTTTTGCTTTGTTTCCAGTTAAACATTTTATCTTTACTTGACTGTGTTATCAAAGGTTTGGGGGTTGATAGTCTGGTTCACCAAATGAATTAAATGTATTTATTTTATTTTACATATTTACTGCTGTTACTTATTTTTTTATTTTTTTATTTATTGCAAGGACTCTGAAATAATTTGAAATCTCTCATTATTTTGGTTCTGTTATATAATTTTAGAGCTTTATGTGAGACTGTTGATAACTGTGTTTAGCACAGAACACAGCTACAAACCTTTGCCCAAAGCGCAGGTCCCTGCAGGCACTGGTATTTTCAAGAGAGTCACTCCTGAAGATCTGAATGTCCACACACATCAGATTTCCAGATAGACCAACGGTGCCTTAAGATTCTTATGGGGCCCAGACTTTCTCATTCTGTCTCTGTTGTTCTTTTCACATACTGATGAAATCAGGCACAGCATTTACACAGCAACAAAGTACTGTACGAACAGCAAAATATACCCTTTTCTCTGTAGGCCCTGATATTGGAAAGCGGCCATCTGCAGATTTCTACAAACATGTGCTAAGACCTGGCTATGGAAGATGTCTCTCGGCTGGGATCTATTGAGTCAAGAGTGATTCTGAAATGTTGCAGCAAAGTGTTTGTTTGTTTTTAGAATATGGAAATAGATTGTCTACATGAAGTAATCCACAAAGTAGGGCTTTTTCCCCCTCAAAGGGCAATTTTTTTTGTGCATGGGAGAGGACAAGTATTATGTTTGCTAGAATGAATATCTGTCCAAACCATGACAAGTCTGAGAGAAAGCCTGGGGCCATATCACACTACACTGTTATAGTGCTATTATTCCAGTTTTAACTGCCATGGCGATATCTAATGGAATCATGAGATTTACAGTTTAGGGAGAGGCATTTAGAATTCCCAGGCAGAGAGCTCTAGTGCCTCCCCAAACTACAAACCCCAGAATTCCACAGAATGATGTCATGGCAGTTAAAGTGGAATAATAGTGCTATAACAGTGCAGTGTGGTACGGACCAGACAGCTAAAGAACTTGCTGCAAATTCTTTTATCATATTGTTTCTGTTGGCATCCTAAGAACACTAGATCCCTTTCCCTTGTTGCCCCAGATACTATAGAGGTGTAGAAAGGGACTCAGTCTTTTTATTTGTCCCTGGTGTAACAACTAACACATAAAGATCATTTTCCGCAGTGACATTTTATAAGCATGCTATTGATGATAATATTGTTGTCTCATATTATCAATTCATTGTATTTTAAAAAGTAAAAAAAGAAACCCTCTTCTGAACCCTCATCACAAAATAACAAAATCCAAAATACATCCTGTGGCAATACATCATGCTAGTGGACTCATGTCCATAGAAGAGAGAAATTGCACTAGTTTTAGAATCATAGAAATGTAGAGTTGGAAGAGACCACAGGGGCCCTCCAGTTCAACCCCCTGCCATGCAGGAACACCCTCAAAGCACACCTGACAGATGGTCATCCAGCCTCTGCTTAAAAACCTCCAAGGAAGGAGACTCCACTACACTCCGAGGCAGCATATTCCAACGCCAGACAGCCCTGACTGTCAGGAAGTTCTTCCTGAGGTTCCGGTGGAATCTCCCTTCCTGCAGCTTGAATCCGTTGCTCCTTGTCCTGGTCTCTAGAGCAGCAGAAAACAAGCCCTCTCCCTCCTCTGTATGGCATCCCTTCAGATATGAAAACATGGCTATCATGTTCCCTCTTAACCTTCTCTTCTGCAGACTAAACATACCCAGCTCTCTAAGTCTATCTTCATAGGGCATGGCTTCCAGGCCTCTCACCATTTTGGTCACCCTCCTCTGGACTTGCTCCAGCTTGACCATGTCCTTCTTGAATTGGGGTGCCCAGAACTAGACACGGAGTATTCAAGATGAGGTCTAACCAAAGCAGAGTAGAGTGGTACCAGTACCTCCCTCGATCTAGACACCATACTCCTATTGACTCACGTTCAGCTTGTGGTCTATTAAGACTCCTAGATCCCTTTTGCACGTACTGCTATCCAGCCACGTGTCCCTCATCCTATATTTCTGTATTCCATTTTTTCTACCTAAGTGTAGGACCTTACACTTCTCTCTGTTGAATTTCATTTTGTTAGCCATGGCCCAGCTCTCTAATCTGTCCAGGTCATTTTGAATTTTGATCCTGTCCTCTGGTGTATTAGCAACCCCTCCCAATTTGGTGTCATCTGCAAATTTGATGAGCATGCCCTCTGTTCCTTCATCCAAGTCATTCTGTATTGTTATGCTTTGACTAAAAGTGCTTCCTGTGGTATGATGAAGCCCCTGAGCTAACTGCCTCTTCACAGGTACACACTAATCACACCCAGCACCATGCATGTGGACAGTGAGGAGACCATCATCGTGGAGGCTCATGATCACAGTAGCCCTTTTTCGGTTCCAATTAAAGTCTATGATTTCCCCCTAAAACATAACATTTTGTTTATGACTGAAGTCACACTGAACCCTGAAGATGGCTTGGTTGCAGCAAAAATAAAGGTGAGAAAAGAGTGGAGCTGGATGGGGAAAAAAATCGGTTGCCATTTGTGGCATCATGCTATTTTCATATAGGAAGGCTAAAAATAATTCTTGCTTCAAGGGTTTTGTTAAAGTGAAAACAAAACTGGAGGCTCAGTAATGGTTTTGTAAGAGTCGGGTTATATATTCAGTAGAATTAAGTAGGAAATCTTTTTGCTACCAGGCTTGGTGGGATGGACAGGAAGGTTGCATCTTTGAATCCTATCCTAGGGGAGGGGAGGGCTTGTTGCATACAAGAGAATAATGATTCACACCATATTCTACATAGAGATCCATTTGCACCAGCACCAAAGAAGCATAACTTGCAGCTGTATGGAAGCCCTTGCAGTCATAGAGCACAGTGAGTGTGTACTACAGGCAGTAACTGTTGTATAGTATTTGTTTGCAGTATATTTCCTTAGCAGTACCCTTTGACACCTCTAGTATGTTCAATTTTGTTTCTGTTATTGCAAGTCACACTCTGGCTTTATTTATTTTAAAGTCTGGTAACTTCTGATCAGCAATTCCTCATGAAAAACTATAACAGGGTGATATATATTGAGTGATCACTATTCCTTTCCTCTCCCCATCCCCCCTTTTTTTTGAAAATCAAAGAAAAAAAATGCAAGGAAGTAAATTTTTGCCTCCTTGCTACACAAAAGCAGTGGTGTACAGGACATGCCAGAAAAGCTCTGAATGAAAGCCGAAATAAAGTGTTTGCTATTAACACACAGCATTCAAAAAATGAAATTATGGAAGTGCCGAAGGGACAGTTTATTTGAAAAGTGATGGCAAGAAAGCAGAGTGCCTGAGTTCCACATGCTGCCAGTTCTATCACAAACCATATCCAGGTGGTTACATAACAGTACCATGTCATACCTCTAATGATGGCACTATCATGGCAGTGGAAGTTTTAAAAACCAACAGATTTTAAAAATGTAAAAGTTTGATATGCATAGCTGAACACTAGAGACTTGCAAGGACTTAATGAAATAAAGTAGCTTACTACTTCACTTGGAAGAAAAGGAATCAATAAGACTAGGTCTAATATAACTTTAGTTTTAAGCCCACTACAATCTAACTGTTGCTGTTGAAAAAGTGAGGGACTGCAGTCCAAGGATCACAATTTGATTCACAAGGGTAACAATGGCCCTTTCCTGACGGGGGGGGGGCGAAACGGGGCTGTGCACGCAGGGGCAGAGCTTACCCGCGAGCGGGTTGCTCCGGATCCAAATGCTGCTGAATTTTGGCGGCGCTCAGTGGCACCCAAAATGGCTGCCGGTGGCTTCTGGCAGCGCTCTGCCAATCAGGACAGCGCGCCAGCCGGAAGCCCGCCCCCGGGCAGATCTGCAGGAACGCGCTACCGTGTCTCTGCAGTTCTTCACCAGGGGCTGCTACGGGGCAGCGCGGGTGAGTTTTATAAAAACCACTTGCGAAGGTGGTTTTTATAAAACTCACAGTGCCACCCCCGCGGCTGCACTAGAGCAGTTTGAGGTCTAGAACCTCACTTTTTTTAACCGCTCTAGTGCACCCCCCGGTGAAGAAGACCTCCAGGAGAGGTCGCTCTAGCGTGGGCAATATGCCCGTGTGGAAATGGCCAGTGTTATCTAGTGGTCTAGTTAGAGGCTTGGTCATCGTTAGGTACTGGCCATGAAACTGCACAACCACCATTCCTTTTAATGTCTTGCCTCTCAATACCAGGAGTTTGTTTAGGTGGAAGATGGGATAAAGGAAGGGCGGGGACAGAAGATGGCAAGGAAAGGACATTGCCTGTTTACATTAGAACTGGATTAGCTAAAAGATGAGAGCCCTTTTCTAACAAAGAGAAACTTCCTAGGAACTATTTAAACAAGAATAAGTGAAAAGCAGAGTAAGTTTTTGTTTGCTGGGACTGAGGTTGATTTTCAAGGAGTCAGACTGAATTCTTGTGTGTGGTGGTGCTCTTAGTTTTTCTATGTTACTTGCTTTTCACCACATTCATTCACTGAGAATCTTTCTAAAACAGAATCTACGAAAGTATATTAACTTCCTCTCTGAAAAGAATGTTTTTCAGGAATCAAATATGAATCATTAGTTTACCAAAGTTGGCAGCCCTCTAAACAGAACACTTGCCTGCCCGCCTGCCCTGTCTGTCTTTCCTCCCTTCCTCCTTTCTTTCTTGTGGTTTTTATATATCATTCTCAAACAAATATTTCTCAGGACCACGTGTGTGTGTGTGTGTGTGTGTGTGTGTGTGTGTGTGGAACAGCTTAAGATGGCAGTGTATTCCCTCTTTTTTGAAGGACTACGTTGGTGTGCAAACTCTCTCTTTCTCTCTCTCGCTCTCTCTCTCTATCTCTCTGGTAGATTCCAGCCCAAAAGGTGAGGAAGGAAAGGAATGGAAACCAGCATGTGTATATCCAGGCTACCAATTCACTCTTCACTCTGGAGGCAGTTGTTCATGTATCCTTCCAAAGTGGCTATATGTTTATCCGGACTGACAAAACCATCTATACACCTGGATCAAGACGTAATATACAATGATATCTGGTTGACACTCTGTCACAAAGGTGACATCACATACTACCCTGTGGCTGAACACAAAGGTCTCATTCTCCATTGAGTTTGGCTCTCTTACTGATGGAAAGTATCCAATACCTGGAATATTTACTTTGGACATTTGTGTGTTGATATATCTGAAAAGGAATGAGAAAGGTTTCAGTTCTTGATGTGAAAGCTGCTAAGGGTGGGGCTCTCAGATTCTGAAGGCTCATGTGTACTGGATGGAGAGGAATAAAAAGAAAACTGAGCCCATTTCCTCGCTATACTGTTACAATGCTATTATTCCACTTTCAACATCCTGTGGAATTCTGGGGTTTGTAGTTTACTGAGGCCAAAGAGCTCTCTGGCTGAGAATTCTAAATGTCACTTTCTAAACTGCAAACCCCAGGATTCCGCTGGATGTTGAAAGTGGAATAAGAGCACTGTATCAGTGTACAGTTCTCCCTCAACATTTGCGGGTTTCACTTTCACTAATTTGATTATTCGTGGGTACCCGCTTGCCCCTCCCATTCTCCTCCTCCCACCCCATTCCCACCCCACTTGCTCCTCCCATTCTTCCTGCCACCAGTGCAGGCATGCCTGCGCAGATGGCAGGAAGGTCTGGGGAGAGTGATTGCCAGTTCCCCATGCTCCTCCTGCCTCCCCCACTGCCGCTGTGGGTGTGGGTGTGGACATGTGCACGTAGGCAGCAGGAAGGTCCAGGGAGGGCAATTGCCAATTCCCTGCACTCCTCCTGCCGCTCCCACGGGTGCACGCATGGGGGCAGCAGGAGGGTCCAGGGAAAGCAATCACAAGTTCTCTGCAGTCCTCCCACCTCCCCCACCACTGTCACTGCAACAGTTGCCGGCGCATCCCGCACCAGTGCAGGAAGGTCCAGGGAAGGCGATCGCCATTTCCCTGCATTCCTCCTGCCACTGCCAGCAGTTTGGGCATGCTTCACACGGTGGCAGGAAGGTGCAGGGAAGGCGATCGCCTGTTCTCTGCCTCCCTGCCCCTCGCCTGGGTGTGTGCACCGGCCAGGCAGAAGCCTGTAGGGGGGCACACTATTTGCAATTATTTGCCTACCTAAACAAGGAATTAGGGGGGCTGGAAAATGACAGATAATGCCTGCTAACATTCACCAATCCAAGGAGTGATCAGAACAATCTAGCAGTGGTATGCTAAGTTACAGGTGCCCAAACCTGCCTGTTAGCCCCGACAACAGCTGCCCTGACTTGAATAGTGTTCAGCATTCTCCTGCCTTCCCCCATACCTAGGAGTTATGACAAAGTGGCTATAAATTACAGCACAGATTAGTGTAACATAAAACTGCCAAGTATGCATAGAATCTGAGCAGCCCTACATAAAGCGGGTGAAACCCAAGGAAGCCCCCATAAGTGCTGCTATAACATAGAAAAATTCCTTCCCAGACACTGAAGAAAATCAGCCAGAGCTTGGAAAATCACGTATGAGGCATAAGGAAACATGGCAGTGGTGGAGGGAGGGGTGGATTTGCACAAGAGGTCCAGCTGAAATGGCCAGTCACGGAGCCAACAGGCCTATATAGGCCCACTGGCATCCTGCTGAGTTTCACAAGATTTGGAATCTTACAAGACTTTGTGCACAATCTCAGCCCAAATCGCACAATGACATCTTGCAATGGCTTTGATTAAACACTATTGCCAGACTTCCTATGAGGCATGAGGCTGAATGGCCACTAGCTTAAGCCTGGGATTCACGGTGCTGGCCTACCCCTCAGCAAAATGTGCCCCTCTCTGTGAGAGCATCAGGCATAAAATGAGTCCTGGTGAAGAAGAGATCAGCAAAAAAGTCTCTTCCTATACTTCCAGATTAAGTTGTGTCAACCTTGATTTTCCAGCCCTCTCAAAAATCTGAGTATACATTGTATACGCTTTCTCTGCTGGGAAGGCAAATTGTCATTTATTTCATTTTCATATGAAATAATTTTTTTTAATTAAAAATAATTTTATTATCAAATTCACATTTAAAAACATACAAACAATTAATTACATACACTCAAATACACTATATAATACTATACAATAAACACAATTATACCAAATTTTTTACACAAAACATACATACACACCACAAAACATTTACATACATTCTTCAATTCCATACATACCTTGACTTCTTTCTTTAACACCATTGACTAAATTACGTCCTTATTTTTCTTTCTATCCTGCTACTATATATAAGATTCTCTTAATCTCTATAGCAGTTTCTATACTCTATACTCTAACTTCTACGTTTGCTTATCATATCTGTTACTTACATATTCTGTTACCCTAAATTTTAATTCTTAATAAATCTTAAATGTCTTTATTCAAATATTCCAACAATTACTACATACATTATAGTATTATATTATATCCTATTCATACAAACACATAGTACTTTCCCCCAATATTTTTCCCCATAAAGAATCTAATACCCCCCATTCTTCTTTAAATGCATTATTATTCCTATTTTCTAATCTTTTTCTCAATTTATCCATCTCCGCCAGATCATATAATTTATTTATCCAATCCTCTATTGTTGGTACATTTATATCCTTCCATTTTTTCAAAACAGTTCTGGCTGCACATGTCATATAACATAAAATTTTTGAATTTTTCCCCCCTTATCTTTTCATCTATTTTCTAAACATGTTTAACAAAAATTTTTCCGGTGACATTGGAAACTTGATTTTTAAATGTTTCGTTATCTTTTCATATATTTTTTCCCAAAAATTCTCTCACCTTCTCACATGTCCAGCAGTGATAAAAGGATCCAATTTTTTTTGGGCATTTCCAACATTTAGCTATTGCTTTTTCTCTTCATCTTGGCAATTCTTTGGATTAAGTACCATCTATAAAAAATTTTTAAAAAATTCTCCTTTAAATTATAACTCTTTGTAAATTCATGATTTAATTTCCATGCACCTTCCCATTGCTGTAATTTTATTGAAAATCCTATATTCAAGCCCATTTTATCATATTATTTTTTATAATTTCCTTTCCAATTCCAAATTTAATAATAACTTATAAATTTTACTCAAAGGGCTTAACATCCACTCTCATCAATTTGTCTAATTCTGTTTCCTCTAATGATATTCCCCATTCTTTATTATCTAATTTATATTTCTCAACCAATTTCCCATGGAGAAGCCAATGTGATCTATACCCCTCTTCAATTAATTCTTCTCTACTTTTAGGTCTTATATTACTCCCCTCTTTTTTAATTATATCTTTATATGTTATCCACTTCCCAATTATTTTTTCTAACCGATAAAAAGCTTCATGGGGGGAACCCCAATATGGCATTTTTATATACAATTTATTTTTAACTCTTAACCATATTTTTAAAATTATTTCCTAACGTGTGGTCCAAAATTTCTATTTATTTTTGCTTATCATACTACAGGTTTGCATGCCATCCAAAATATAAATTAAATCCTTCTAAATTTAATAGTTTTTGTTTTCCAATGTCACCCAATCTTTTATCCAACCTAATGCTGAAGCTTCATAATAAGTTTTAAATCTGGCAATGTTAACCCTCCTTTTCTTTTATACTTTTTTTTTATTTTAATTCTTGGTTTTCTCCCGTTCCAAATAAACTTACACAAATCCTGCTCCCATTTTTTGAATGGTTTCTCATTATGTATTATGGGTATACTTTGAAATAAAAATATCATTTTTGGTAATATATTCATTTTGATTGCTGAAATCCTACCTAATAAAGATAATGTAATTTATTCCATTTTTTCTTTCTTTCGTAATCTCACCCCAAACCTTTTTATAATTATTATCAAATAAATCTGAATTATTTTTTGTTAATATTATCCCCAAATATCTTATCTTCTTAGCTGTTTTAAATCCTGAGATTTCTATCAATTCGCTCTCTTGTTTTGCTGTTATATTTTTAGTCATTATCAGAGATTTCTTCTTATTAACCCTAAAGCCAGCCCCCCCCCCAAAATTTTTATTCCTTATCAATTTTTTAATACTATTCATAGGATCCTCCAAAATTATAACTAAATCATCAGCATACTTTTGTATTTTTATTTTAAATCCCCTTACTCTAACTCCTCTTATTATCTTCTCGTTTCTAATGTTATTATTTAAAGCTTCTAAACAAGTAATAAATAACAAAGGTGTCTTGTACCTTACACATTCCAAATTGTTTTTTTTTCCCCCCATTTATAACTAAACCTTCCTTTTGTTCATTATATATAGCTTTTATCCATTCCATGAACCTATTTCCCCACTCCCATTTCTTTCATTATTAAAATAAATTGCCAATTAACATTATCAAAGGTTTTTTAGCATCCAAAAAAATTAGAGCCAATTGTTTTTGATTATATTTCTGATAATATTCTATTGTGTCCATAATTATTCTTATATTATTCTTCAAATGTTTTCCTGGTAAAATCCATTCTGATCCTTGTTAATCCATTTATCTAATATTCCCTTTAACCTATCTGCTAATACTTGTATAAATTTTATAATTATATTCAGTAGTGGATTGGTCTATAGTTTCTTTTATCTTTTGGGATTTTTTCCTTCTTTGGGGATAACATTTATTTGATTCCTCAAAGTATTTGGAAATATATTACTTTTAATTGAATTTAGAATTTAACTAACAAAGGTATTAATTCCTCCTGAAATGTTTTATAGTAAAATGTGTAAAACCATGGGTGGACTTTCCCCTTTTTCAATTTACTAATTGCCTTTTAACTTCTAATGATGTTATTGGATTATCTAAATTTTCTTTTTGATTATCCGTAATTTTTACTATCTTTGTCCTTTTTAAAAATCCTTATTTTAATTTCTTGTTCCTTCGATTGTTTTTTTTTTAAATAATTCCTCAAAATATTTAACAAAAATTTTTTTATTTTATTTGTTGATAAAAGGTTTTGGCCCCCCTTTTAATCCCTTAATATAACGTTTTTCCTTTTCTTTTTTTAATTTAAATGACAACCATCTTCCTTTTTTGCATTTAAACTGTCTCTGTTTTTTTTTCATTTTATTTTCTATTTCCTCTGTCATTAATAGAGTCACTTGTTTCTTTAATATAATAATTCTTTTAATGTTTTATGTTTTTTTGGATCCTTTTTCAATTCTAATTCTTTATCTTGTAACATATTATATATTCTAGCTTTTTTCTCTTTCCTACACTTTGTAATCCATGCTTGCTGACTTATAAAAAAATCCCTCATTACCACCTTACTTGTTTTCCATCTATTAGTTCTGATTTTTCCCTTGTCTAAATTTTACCCAGAAAATTCTTTAACTCTTCTTTTGCTTTCCCTACCACTGATTCATTTTTCAACAAATTATCATTTAACCTCCAATTATAACTTTTCTTCCCTGATTAATGATTATTAAAACTGGGCAATGATCTGAAATCGTTGGGGGAATTTTCCAATTTCTTGTGTTTTTTATCAACTCTGTCGACACAAAAATCATTTAATTGGACCACGACTTAAATTGTTCCAAAAAATAAGTATAATCTTTTTTCCCCCCATTTATCTGCCTCCACGCCTCTACTAACGCTAACTGATCAAGTAAATAAAAAAAGGGTTTTTTGGAAGCTTCCCTTGATTTTTCCTACTAATATCTTTTTTATTTTTAATACTTGACCTATCCACGTATGGTCTAATACTGTTCCAATCCCCCAACATAATTATCTTATATTATCTACCTCTAATTCTAACAGTCTTTCCAATAATTTTAAATAAAATCTACTTCTATTTTTTAATTGTCCAGGTACTCCTATTATCATTAACTTACAACCCTTTTTTGCTACTTCTACCACTATCCAATGTCCCCAATGATCACTAAATGCTTGTTTTGCTTCATATTTGTTACTAACATATATTTACTCCTTTTTCTTTTTTTCTTTTATGAAGAAAATGACTGTCCTAATTTAGGGTTCCTAACATATTTTAAATCTTTATTTTTAATGTGAGTTTCTTTATTGCCACTATATCTGCTTTTAATTTTTTTAGCTGATGAAATACCCGCTTCCTTTTATATGGAGAATTTATTCCCGAACGTTCCAAGTCAATATTTTCAATTTCATTCTTACCCAATTTTAGTTCACTCGTCGGTTTCTTCTGTTTCTTTTATTTCTTCTTCTATTTTAGGATCAATGGATTTCAATTCTTCTTCTGCAACCTTTCCTTCTTCTCCTATCTCCTCCTCTTGTTCCCCCTTATTTCTTCTTTTTGTCCTTGGTCTATATATTCCTGTCTCTCTCTTTGTCTTCTCGCCTTTTCCCTTTTTCCCGCGATGGATTTAAATTATCATTGATGATTTCTTCTTCTTGTTCCTGTTCTTGTCCTCCTCATCTACCTTACTTAATTCATCTTTATGCTTCCTCCAAAACTCCTTTGCTTTTGTGATTGTATTTAAAACTACTCTCCTTTTCTTTCCCAAAAAAAGGAAATCCCTTCTATCCTCTCCATGTATATCGAATTCCTTGAGTCCTTAAAGCTTGTGTCACAAATCCGTATTTTCTTCGTCTTTTTAACAAAGTTGGATGCACATCTTTAAAAATCATCATTTCCACTTTCCACCAATTTCTTCATATAACTTTTGTAGAACCAAATCCTTCACTCTCTCCCGGAGAAAATAGATAACAATATCTCGTGGCATGTTTCTTTTTCTGGCAATGGATTTACTCTGAATATCCTATCAATTCCCGATAAACTGTTCTGGTGTCCAATCAATATATTGTGCTAATGGGGAATTAAACTTTCATATAAATCCTCTTGTGGCTGTTCCCATAATCCTCTTATCTTGATTGATTTATTTCTACTCTTAATATCCATTAGTAATGTTATTTCTCCAAATCCTCTATCCTTCCTTCCCATTTTACTTCTTGCTCCTCCACTCTCATTGTCTTCTCTTCTATTTCTTTAACTTTTATTCACACCTCTTAATTCTGCAGTAATATTATCCAATTTATTATTAAACATCTCCAATTCTTTCTTCACATCTGCTCTTATCTCTGCTCTCATGTGCTTCATTTCTGTCCTTGTCTTCTCATTTCACTTTTAAAAGTCGTAGTTAATCTTATTTCTTCCATAATGTAGTTCCCCCACTCTGGGCCATTCCCTTTACTTTCCAACCGTATTGTCTCTGTAGTTGGTGTCTTAAATTCTGTAGAGGGCCTTCTTTGTAACAATGTTTGTATTTATCTGAGCACCAACTGCAGCTCTTCTTTTCCCCCGCTCCCCTCATTTTGTCTCCAGTTTTTTAGACTCTCTTAATTAAATTAATTCCCTTCTTCTTTAATTTAAAATTCCCCTATCACTCCTCACATTTATACTTTAGTTAGTTCAATTAGTTTAATTTATTTTACCTATACCTTTCTTCAATATTTTCCCCAAACTTTAATTCCCACTAATTTTTTTCCAAATCCAATTTTAATCAAATTTCCCAAAATTACATAATTTTAATCACACTTCTCCACAGACTCCCAAAAAGAGAGAGAAAGCAAACAAAAAAATAAAAAAAACTATTATTATTATATCATTATCTCTTTCTACCCTCTATTAATAACAATATTTTCTACACTTTTTACCCACTTTTACACACTTTAAGCTTGCAATTTCCCCTCTATCCCACAACCACTCTCGTCACTTCTCTCTCCGCCTCTTCACTCGTCCCATGGCCTTTCTCGTCACCTCTTTCTCCACTTTTCCCTTTACTCTTCCCCCGACCTCTCTCATCGCATCTCTCTTTTACTTTCCCTTTACTCGTCCCCCAGCCTCTCTCGTCCTCTCTCTCTCTCCCTTCCTTTACTCATCTCTTGCCTCTCTCGACGCCTCTCTCTCCGCCTTCCTTCACTCGTCCGGCCTCTCTCGACGCCTCTCTCTCCGCCTTCCTTCACTCGTCCGGCCTCTCTCGTTGTCTCTCTCTCCGCCTTCCTTCACTCGTCCCACGGCCTCTCTCGTCGCCTTTCTCTCCGCTTTTCCCTTTACTCGTCTCCCCGGCCTCTCCGTCGCCTCTTCTCCGCCTTCCTTCCCTCGTCCCCCGACCTCTCTCGTGCCCCCTCTCCATCTCCCTTCACTCGTCCCCGGCCTCTTCGTCGTCTCTCTCTCCGTCTCCCTTCACTCGTCCCCCCGGGCCCCTCTCGTCGCCTCTCTCTCTGCCTTCCTTCACTCGTCCCACGGCCTCTCTCGTCACCTTTCTCTCCACTTTCCTTCACTCGTCCCCCGGCCTCTCTCGTCGCCTCTCTCTCCGCCTTCCTTCACTCGTCCCATGACCTCTCTCGTCGTCTTTCTCTCCGCCTTCCTTCCCCCCGTCCGGCCTCTCTCGTCTCCTTTCTTTCCGTCTTCCTTCACTCGCCCCCCCGGGCTCTCTCGTCTCCTCTCTCTCCGTCCTCCTTCACTCGTCCCACGGCCACTCTCGTCGCCTCTCTCTCCGCTTTCTTTCACTCATCTAAAACTTTGTCTTTCCTGCCTTTTTTAAGCCTCCATTTTTAACCCCCGAGCCGGCGTGTTTCACTGTTTCTTTGACTTTTAAATTCTTCGCTTTCTTATCTTTTTTTTTCCTTTCTTTCAATTTCAGTCTTTTAAGTGAAGATTTTAAAACCCAAATTTTAATATTTTAATTCACTTTTAAAGTCCCGCAGACATTTAAGTCACTTTCTTGCTCCACGTGTCTGGGAATCCTTTTCCCCAGCCTATGCTTTCTCTAGAGTCCAAATTTCCATACGATTCCTCAATAAAGATAACATTGGATCCACTTACCCCAATGATGAAATAAATCTATAATAGTAGATGTTCTGAATGGACTGGTGGTTCGGCTTAGCCTAAAAGGCTTCCCAAAGGGTAAAGGCGGCTCTGCGATCCCCTCAGTGCGTCCTAAACCCCTTCTCTCCTCTCTCCTGCCACTGCTACTGATCTTGGGTCCCCCTCAAGTCGCTCCCAAAACCCCCTTACCAGGGGTTCTCTTTCTCCCTCAAAAATGTTTACAATCGGGGATTCCGACCTCTTCGGGACTTCAGAAACTCTGCAGCTCCGCAGGTTCCCAACCAAACGCCGCGTCTCCTCCACCGGAAGTCCATTTTCATATGAAATAATTAATCATTTGGAAAGTTTCCTCCCCACTAGGTAAGAATGTGTATATTTTCATATTTTTTCCCACTTTGGAATTTGCTTGCCAAAAATAAAATAAAATTTCTTCAAAAGATTAGTTTTGCCCAAAATCCTGGCTTTTTTTCAGTCTGTTTTGAACAAAAATGTTTAAGACAGCTAGAGAAAAGCTTTATGCACAAGTGATTTTTTTTTTTACACAAAAATTCCCCCAAATGCAAAACAAAATCCCTTATTGTAGTTTGTTTTCTTGCGAGGAGTAAGAACATTTGCAAATATTCTTCATCTCCTTATTGTCTGAGGACTCTAGAGTGGAGCTTCCTATTCAGCTATGCTGTTTTTCTCAAATATGCTATAGATTGCTGTCCCCTCGTGTCAAACTATGATACTGCCTTTAAAAAAGAAGCATAAGGAAACAAAATTTCATGTAGCTAGGAGTTCTTGATCTAGTGATGTTTTCATTTCATTACATCCTAGTTTTTGAATTTGGAGAAGTGGAAAGGAATAGGCAACTAAATGACTATAAATTTGGGAGTAGCCTGAATGAACTCAGTAGGACTTACTGCTAAATAGATATGAAAGAATGATTTCCTCTTACAAAAAGTGATTTAATAGCTCCCAAAGTTTTCTCTGCACTGGCTGTATGCTAAGTGAGTGAATTTAATACAACCTTCATGAAGTTCTGTTGCG
This sequence comes from Iguana delicatissima, assembly GCA_948472985.1. Classification (NCBI taxonomy): domain Eukaryota; kingdom Metazoa; phylum Chordata; class Lepidosauria; order Squamata; family Iguanidae; genus Iguana; species Iguana delicatissima. The sequence goes on from CAOKZL010002049.1 coordinate 40,627, forward strand.
ACTGATACACATATGAGTCTAACCATGATAAGAGGACTGTAAGATTTTGTTTCCATTTTCAGTTAAGCATGTTATTTCTTTTCATTCTGTCTCTGGTTTGGGATAATTCTGACAGTGGTTTGGAACAGGAAGTGGGATCATGAAACCATCCAGATATTGTAGGGCTTCCACTCCCAGCATTCCCAGCAACCTATGCTGCCTAGGGCTGCTGGGAATTGGAGAGGTGCATGATTCCCAGGCCTGGTTTAGGAAAACAAGCCAACTTCAAATTGTAGTTTACAGTCCTGGTGTGTTTTCTTAAGCCTAAATTAAGGCCATTTCCACCCCCCACACTGTTACAGTGCTATTATCCCACTTTCAACATCCTATGGAATCCTGAGATTTGTAGTTTAGGGAGAGGTCTTTAGAATTCTCAGCCAGAGAGCTCTTTGGCCTTAGTAAACTACAAACCCCAGAATGCCACAGCATGTTGAAAGTGGAATAATATCACTATAACAGTGTAGTGTGAGACTAGCCTAATACTATTTAAAGTTCCCAGTTTGGACATAACAAGTAACTGCTCTTAACTGAACAGAAGTGAATGCTTCTGGTCCTTTTGTCATGGCAGCTCTGAAGAACAAGAAGAAAGAGGAAAGGGCAACTTACATTGGCAAACATGGCCAATGTAAACCCCTAATACTCCACGTCTCCTGTCATCAGACACTTGACTACTGCTATTCAGTATACACAGCAAATGCTGCTTGTCAGATTCTGTCAAATTTACTGGCTATCCAGTCAGATATATTAAATATTATGAAATATTTTGTTGTATATAGCAAATAATCACACAGAGAAAACATTAACCCCCAGGATTTGCAGTACATCGAGATTTTCAGAGTAGAAATTTTGTAAATAGTTTTGGGAAGAAGTTGGTTTCTGCTTTATCTTTGGAGAAGATAGAGTAAACTTGTGCTAAACAAAATTTGGGCTTCTGGATGGCTAGATGCAAAAGAAGACAGGGCTCTTGTGCCATTAGTAGTGGCGTACAAGAGAGGATTTAGACGACACTAAAGGTACAGTGGTCCTGTCCTCATTTATGATCCAACCATCCTAGCTATGAACCTTTTATTTTTTATTTATGATTTCAGCACCATTCAGAAACTTCTTGTAAGTTGGATACCTTCACTTGTGTAGTCTGGAAGACAGTTGGGTTAGATGTCTCAGTAGATAATACCAGGTTTTTCCATTGAAAGAAAATAAATAATAGGAACATCTGCAATTCAAACTCAAAACAAATGTAATATTCATTTCCTCTGATTATGGAATCCTAGGAAATAAATTTGGGGTGGACTAGGATCTCAAATGTGGGATTCATAGTGATTCACATCTCCATCTTGTTCTTAAGACGAAAGACTATCAAGCAAGTTTTGCTTAGAAACAATCCATTACCTTTTTACATTTCTGTCTTGCTTCTCTCTCCCTTTTTCACGTTTTCTTCCCTTGATCTACTCCCTTTTCTCTGCCTTTCCTCTGAAGGCACCTAGGAACAAATATCCTGGGGATGGGATGGCAGCAATACAATTAGCATTCCCAAGATTCTTTGAGGGAAGCAAGGAAAATATCAAATGCTATAAAGCCTTTATAGGTTTCTAGCATATGAGTCGTTACTTCTCATCTCAGTGCTGGGAAGTGCAGTTGTTTATTGTGACTTGAGGCAACACCTTTACTTAAGATATGCCCCCTAGCTCTTTCAAAAGCAGACTGCTACCCAGCCCCAGGCTTAGGAAGGAAGTTGATTTGAGTTGCTATATTATAAAACATGGAGTAGAGCAAGGTACTATATCCTGTCTGATCTTGGGAGCTAGGCAGGGACAGCCTTTGGTAATACTTGGACAGGAGACCACTAATGAATACCAGATGCTGTAGGCTATATTTCAGAGGAAGGACCTGGCAAAACCACCTCTGAGTATTCCTTGCCTGGGGAAACCCTATGAAATTCATAGGGTCACCATAATAGGCTACTTGAAGGCACATACACACAAGAGCACATGAAGAATTTACAAGCCAATAAAGCTGCATCTGGACATGACAGATGCTGTTCTGGAGAAGATGGAGGAGATTCAGAGACATTTGGGAATGACAGGAAGAGCAGAACCAGTCTTATTCAACATGTGAACCCACCCATCCACTTTGAGTAATGAGCTATGTCTTTAGTAGTGTCTACAATTTTCCTCATTTGATTAAGTTAAGGCATCACTTCAGAACACCTATATTTCTAATTTCAGAACACAGATGGGATGGTGCTTGAACAGAAAATATTTCAACATTCTCATAGTGGTATCTTCACTGGGAGCTACAGGATTCCTGATATCTTGATGTGAGTGGCAGAAGCTGATATGAAGGGGTTTTTAAAACATTTAGGTCCTGTTAACATATAATTCTATATTCATACAGGAAACTCATAAAGTTCCTCACATCTCTGTCATTCCTATCCAATATATTGAAAAAAAATCAGTGAGTTAAATGTCATTGAAGGCCTAAAGACACTAGATCCTGTCTGATCCTGGAAGCTAAACAAAGTCAGTCCTGGTTAGTACTTGGATGGGAGACTGCTAGTGTATACCAGGTGCTGTAGGCTATATCTCTTTTTGCTTATTATTACAGTTGGCCCTCCGTATTTGCGGGTTTCACTTCCATGGGTTTGATTATTTGTGAATTTCTCCAACCGCTCCCTCCATCTAAGGTGCTTCTTTTCTGGGGAAACTTCCCTTTTGGCAGCTCCAATCAGGCCATGCAGCATTTTAAAAACTTTCCTCTGGCCCTCCTCCTTCTCCTCCACTAGCCACTGCCTGGCCAGCTAAGGACGGCTCAGAGCCCCACTTCTGAGCACTGCAGACTTCTCCTGCTGCCCCCTCTACACCCAAGGAAGGAGATGGGAACAAGAGAGGAAGTCTAGGACCACCATTTTGACCCACCCCCTTTCTCTTACCTTTCCCTGATCTAAGACCTTTTCGCACCTTACCCTTTCGTGGAGCTGGGACGCGCAGCATTTTCAGCTTCAAGCCGAAAATGAAAAAATGCATGAGTCCCTGCCGGGCCCTGAAGCGTTGCGCAAATGCGAGTGCGTCGTGTGGACTGCTCCTCAGATTAACGCGACACTCAAGAGGCCCTTTCGCATCAGAAATGCTGTGCGAGTTTGGACCTTGGGTACCCATTCTCCCTTCCATGCTGTGGCGCCTTTCCCATAGATACATATCCACATTTTGATTTTTGCAATTTTTTCACTTTTGTGAGGGTCTTGTGCCCCTAATCCTAGTGAATGTGGAGGGCAGACTGTATTACTGTACAAAATCAAAACAACATTACAAAATAACACAAACAATCAAACCACTCAAAACACCAACAAAACAAAATAGAAATACAAAACAGTACGAAATACTTCTACAAAACCCTAATATACGATCACTAAACAACAAAAAAGAAGAAAAATTACACATACTTAAAAATGAGTTCCTGCGCTTACTGCAAACAGCTCCTAACATATTAGTTATACTTCAACTTCCTTTAAAAACTACGTTTTCACCTATATAATACATAGTTACTCTTATATTTTAATCTAAACACTTAAATTATGCTATATAAAATCAACCAATCTCATTTCTTATTTAATAAAGTAATATATTTAATGTTTAATAAAATAACTAAATCTGTTGATATTATCAAATTCTTTATATAACCTTTAAAAAAACAAATTATAAAATCACAGATCATCTATTATATACTCTGATTTTAAGAATTATTAGAAACTTTATAAACCATAATCAGATTGAACACAACCGTACCTAACTATTTTTATATATATATATAAATAACAATCAAAGATAATCTAATATTTCATAGTATCATGCTCATGATACCTAAAACTAAATGATACTGTTATTTTTTAATATACTGAAGACCTAATGTCATCACTTCACCCTCTGTTTTTTTCAAATACTCAGTCAAAAATATCCAACCAGATAAAAACATCTGATTTGTTTGACGCTTTAGCCTAGTTGTCAATTTGTCTAGTTCTGCTATTTCCATCAATCTATTGAGCCATTTGGATATCAATGGGATTTCTAACCTTTTCCAATATTTCGCATAGAATAATCTTGCTGCGAGTAGCATACATTGTATAATTTTCTGCTGATTCGTCTTGACATTAGTATTTTCATCCCAAATACCTAACAAATATGATTCTATTGTTTTAGAAATTGAACATTTCAAAAAAATTAGCATCAAATTCTGAATTTTACTCTAGAATGGTTTAGCCTTATCTCATGTCCACCACATGTGGAAAAAAGACCCAGTCTGATCTTGACACTTCCAAGAAGTATTTTTGATGTCTTTATACATCATTCCACTTTCAACATCCTATGGAATCCTGGGGATTGCCGTTCAGGGAGGGACATTTAGAGACATTCAGAATTCTCAGCCAGAGAGCTCTTTGGCCTCAATAAACTACAAACCCCAGAATTCCACAGGATGTTGAAAGTGGAATAATAGCACTGTAACAATGTAGTGCAGAAAGGCCTTTAGTTTTTCTTGCTTGAATTTTATCTCTTGTCACTGTTTCATCTCTCTATCATGATTTCCTACTTGCTTTCTCAGAGGGGGGATTACCTTTTATCTTCATCCAGAAAAGAGTCACAGTCCAGGGCCTACTCCTTGCTACCAATTCCTTCACTTCATTATTGATACTGTCACTGCTCTCTGTATCATTGCTTTCACATAAGTTGTCCTAATGGCAACAGTGGTAGAGTTAGCTGCCTTCTGGACATTTCTTGCCAGTTGCAAGGCTTCAGTACTCCTGGTCACTATTTTTCTAGCTTTAAAGTTCATTCTGTGCCTGGCTTTTCAGTCTGAAACTTTAGGTAGTCTGTCATACTAGATACAGCATCTCCCACTTATAGGTTAAGGATTAGAAAGCAGAATTGGCCGAAAAGCAGAATCCACCTACTGTAGGGAACAAGAAGGACTTACGAAAGCTCACTTGGGATCAACTGTACATGCACACACTGCTTGTATAGTCTCTCAGCTGGCTTGGTGCCTTTTCTGCCCCTCTGAGCTCATTTTGCAAACAGTGCATACACGGTCCCAGACAAGCTTCCAGGGGCAAGAAGAATGGACAGAAGCCCACTGTTTTGATGTTTACAATACAGACAAGTTCAATTAATTTGACCAGGGGATCCATTCTTTCTATAGGCAAGACTTGGGACCTAGCACACATGTAAGCAGTCCCAAGCAAGCTTCTGTAGGCAAGAAGAAGATCAGACCCCCACACTGGATTAAAGGAACTTGTCCTTAATTTAGAAGCATCAGTGTTCTTGTACTTAGTTTAGAAGTGTCAGTGAATTTTCAAATAACAGGGTGTCAAAAGGTGGGGGCTTCCTGTAATACATTTTGCACATATTTAAAAAGAGGTGCTTTTTCAAGTGGTGAATTACATCCATTGATCCTAGCATGTGATTCTCCTCAACTTCTTGCCTTGCATTTAGAGAATTTTATTTTGTGATTAGACACTGGAGAGTAAATGCAGACTTAATTTCCAGGTCTATTCCTGAAGCATGTATCTCTGAGGAAACACAGCTCCAAGAAGGAAAATGTGATAATTGCACAGAATATTGTCCCTTTTAACATCTACTTTGACCTTGATATCCTCACTTAGTCCTACAGCTACTTCCTTCATTTTGTATTCTTTGTGTGACATCCATCTCCTGTGAAAGCCCCCTTCTCCAGGTGTCAACTTGTTGTTTTCAAGGATGGCACATACTCCATCTCTTCCTCCATGTACTAGATGCCATTTCTTCCATGTAGCTTTTTCTGAAACATACTCTTCTCAAGATCATTTCTATCCAGTCCTTAGATTGTGCATTTTCTGCCTTCAGTTTCTCCCTGTACTCTTTGCTTTTACTAGACCACATTCCTATGTTACTTCCTTCATTTGTTATCTCCTCCACTGAAGGAATACCTCCTCAAGCTGAAGGAATACCTTCAGAGGTTGTTTTTTTAAGCTTTCCTGTCTCTTTAAATTCATGCTCTCTTCCTACTGCTCTGCTGTTCTTCTGATTGCGCAAAATTATAAACTCCATCCACATCCATTCCAGCAGATCTCTGAGTCTTTTTGTTTCCCTACATTTGATACTTCTTGTTCTTCTGCTGCCTCCTCCCTGTTTTCCAACCATAGTCCTGGGTGGTAGCAGCAAGGAGACAAACAGACAGATTATACTGTTCCATATTTTTTTTTCTTTCAGTTCTCAGATTTAAAAGCTTTAAATACCTGAAAAACTTATCTGTTAGAAGGGCAGATCAGGCATCTAAAGCAAAAGTGAGCCCATGAGCCAAAATCAATTTCAGAGCTGTTCTTGGAAGCCACATACCAGTGAGGGGTAGAACCAAAGGAAAAGGTCAGGACTGAAAATGTCAGTACGTTTTAGCTTATGGATCTTACTGCCAGTAAGTAAGACTGAGGAAGTCTTTCAACATTTTAAAATGGGAAGTGGACTTGTATAAAAACTGGGAATGATGGTGTCATGAAGAAGGGCTGTGGCCATCGAGGAAGCCCAAGAGGTGTGGGCTGAGAAGTCAGGAGGGCCAGATTTGGCCACAGGGCCTTGAGGTTTCCCACCCCTCATCTACAGATACAGGGCTGGGTCATGCTGGAGTGGGCAAATTTATATAATACAAAGATGAGCAAATTTATGTAATACAAGACGTAAATACATGAAAAATCTAAATGTCTTGTCAGTCAAAGGAATTTTAATATATGCCCAATCTCTGAGCAAAAAAGAGCAACAGCAAAAATGTGGAAGTTGCAGAGTCAAAATATTGCAGCTAATGGAATGCATGCCAAGGTTATAGATCCTGATTACGAAGCAAAGACACCAACAGCGCAGAGAAGAAAATTAAAGACTTTATTATAGGAATCTCATCCAAACATGGGAAAACTACTCAGGAAGCTGATATAAATCTAGCTTCATTCTATGGAAGAACTGAAAGAGAACTGAAGAGAAGAGAAGAGAAGAGAAGAGAAGAGAAGAGAAGAGAAGAGAAGAGGTGGCAAAAACATCCCTAAGAGTATCAGTTTACATCACAGAGGGCTCAGAATAGACAGAAAAGGAGGGAGGACACTTTGAGTCACTCAGCCCAGTTTTTCCTGCCCTCTCTGAGAAAGTCCTGTTGGCTGCACTGCTGCCTTCTGTTCTTGACTCTCATCCTTGACTCTTCAGTGTGAAGTGTTGTTGCATTTTAACAGAAGCTTCCACTTCAGCTGTTATGCTTAATTTCTTCTAGGGTTGTTACCCTGCTTGCTGGGGGTCCCTTAGGGGGATTCCCAATGCTTGTCAAAATTATCACTTGTGGGGAAAATTAGCAATGAACACTGCTGTAGCAGTGCAAAGAAGGCAGGGTAATTAAGCATCTTGAGCCCAGCTTTACGGAGTTGGATCACAGAGAATCAGGCTAACTGTTCAAATTTAAGTATTTTATTGAAATAGATGTTAAAATCCATACAATCAGTCAGCTGCATGCACTCCCACAAGCATACAAGATGCTATAGAAATTAGAAAGAGGTGAAAATTAAGAGATAGAGAAAGAGAGAGAGAGAGATGAGGGTTTTGGGGTAATACTGTACCAATCCAGAAGTCTTCAGCTGGGAAAAGACAAGCGAGAAGCCCAACTCAGCCTCAGGGGGCGGGGCTGAGGGGAGCTTTCCACTGGCAGAGGCATTGTTTGTGAGTCTGGGAGAACTCCGAAATGGAGGAGAAAAAGGGGTTCTAGTTATAGTGCTGAGTACATCCTGGGGACCAGATGGCTGCATTCTTATGAAGATCGATCTCAGCTTTGTAGTTCAAAGAAAATACAGCCAGGCATCCTTGTAGTTTCCTGCAAGATGACTTTCTCATCCGGAGATGCATGCCTCCAAAGTGTAACATTCCTGTCTGTTTGAAATGTTAATTTGATCCCAGAGACCTCTTGTCTCCTGTTAGCACTATTATTGCTGAAAATCCATTCAAATGGTCTGTGAGAACCATTTCAAGATTCACCTAGGATGTGTGACAGAAAACAGGGCTACTCTTTGATATGTATCCATAGCTCTACTGCCTACATGTCATTCTAGTAGGTCTCTATGGCTCACTATGTTTGATATAAAATAGTTATGGTCCTCAGGACATAGTATATAGGTGGGGTAACAGGATGGCTATTGCTTAATAAGCATCATTGGATTCTTCTTTGGCTACCTTTTGATGACAATACAAAACAAGGGACATCATAATACATATTTGTATCAAATAGTCTTTACAGTACAGTAGAGGCAATATTATAAGAAGTACATTAAAGAAATAACCAGTGACAGATCACAGACCAAGGGGTGAAGTTTATCCTCAAATGATGATGGGAATGCCTGCCTGCACTTTCACATCACTCCTCTTCAGATAAATAGGAATAATCTAGCAATTTACAAAAGGCTTCATGTTTCTCCCTCCCTGATAAAGATGATTAGGGGATGGTCTAGATCAGTGGTTCTCAACCTGTGGGTCCCCAGATGTTTGTGGACTTCAGCTCCCAGAAGCCCCAGCCACTGTGGTCAATGCTCAGGGCTTCTGGGAGCTGAAGTCTAGAAACATCTGGGGACCCACAGGTTGAGAACCACTGGTCTAGATTATTGATTGAATTAGTTCCAAGACTAAAATAACTCTGTAATTTCCTATGGGAGAAATCAGACTCTTCTTTTCCCATTTTTAATACCAATCTTGGCTAAATATCTGCCTTCAAATGACTCACTGTCTCCTTCTGTATGCCTCATGAGTGTTTGTGGGGGGGCGGTTTCTGCTCAGATAAAAATGCTTCTTGCTTTTGGTATTATGATCAATTTAAATAACATCCCAGATGGAGAGCAATAGTAAACTTTATCAAGAGTTGGTAGCTGATCTATCCTGCCCTTGTCCTAATCACTATGGAATATTGTACTAAAGGAAATTCTATCTGTTTTTCTTTTAGAAATGGAATCTGGAAGATTGTCTCCAGATATGAAGATAATGAAAAATTTTCCACAGAATTTGAAGTCAAAGAATATGGTACTGGGATAATGACACATGTGACTAAATATGTGTATGAATGTGCATACACATATGTGATAATGGGGTTTCCCATTATCCAGATAACAGTGCTTAAGAGAGATAATTCTCCCTTCAGACATGTAAAAGGTTAATGAACTGCTAAGGTTAGGTTTTATTGGGGTTAGCATCATAGGTCACGAGAGATAGTTGCCCAATCAGGGGAAGAAAGGTGAGAATCTTTGAGATGTTTTGATGGAGAAGTTATAAAAATCCTTGAGAGACCACGAAGTGGGAGCCAGAACAAAGGAAAACATCCAAGAAATCACCAAAGGGACAAGGAGGCCAGTGACAGATAGACCAACAGCCCGTCTCCTGGCTCCCTGGAATACCACTTCAGAAATGACCAACTGATGTGAGTAGTTAGAATGTTTCTAGTTAGTTGTGTTAGGTTTTTCTATTATTTTGGAAGTTTTGGCTGATCTGAGGAATCTGTCTATACTGTAACTACTAAGCGTACCTGGGAGGAGGAGCCTCTCATGAATAATATTTCTCTTGCTTACCTTGCATATCTTAGAATAAATACTTTTCTGTAAAAACCTCTCTATTTCCTCTCTGTTCCCACACGTTCCTCAGCAACACGAGTAGATAGGATTTGTCTCACCCAGAAGGCAGAGTTGGAGAAGGAAGGAGATCTCTAAGTATAGAGATTAGCACTTCCCAGGCAATGTCCCACTGTGTTGCTGAAGCTTTGGGGTAATTCGGCGGGTAGTGGCGGCTTGTAATTAAGAGAATTTGGAGGAAGTTCCTGTCTCCTGTTCAAGGGCAGAAGTAAGAATTGGGTGGAAGAGGAGCCCTCTAACTCTACAGTATGCAGGTGCATGTGTGAGCATACATACACAGTTGCTTAGTCCAGAACTATTTTAGAAACTTTCAGTGAGCAAAAAAATCTTAGGCTAGTCCTAATGTGATTCTTTCCTAGGCCATGCATGTGAGTGTTCAGAAGGAGAACAGGCAATGGATGACAGTTTAGGGCTTAAAATAGAATCTGGTCAGCCTGCCAGAAATGTAGTAAAAGTCCATGTCCCTACAGTGAGAAAGCACTTAAATTAATCAAAAACTATCCTGTACCCTACAGCAGCTTTCCTAGACTCCTGACATGGATATGCTTGTTAGATTTCCTTTTTGTTGTTCAAAGCTACAAACAGAGGATATCTATGTTGAAATTGCTGTAGATGGCTGCTGCTCTGGAGGGATGCCCTGTACCAAAGGACAGAATTCCCTTGAAGCGTCTTGGTCTAAATCTTAGAAGGTGGTCTAAATCTTAGAAAGTTGGCTACACTGTTGTCTTCTCTTCTTTAATGGTGGCAATTTGGCCTTCTTCAGGTTTGCTATTTTAAGACATCCCTCTGAAATGTTATCTTGTAGTGCCAGATAACATAACACAAAAGGTTCTGCTCCTTTCAGTTTGGAAAACTTCTCTCTCAAACATTTTACAGTGTTGCCAAATTTCGAGGTGACTCTGGAGTCCTCTAAAAAGTTCTTCTATGTTGATGATAATGAACTGGTCATTGACATCACTGCCAGGTAAGCATCTTTCTTTTGATCTTAATTGTTTAGTTAATATTATTCAGAGGCCAAGTAGAAGTCAAGTTAACAAAAATGGTGCATGCTTGTTGCCCAGTCATACAGATATTGGCAGGCTATCAAGACCACAATCTGGCTTTTGCTTCATAGAGACATGCTTATCTTAACAATGAAGTTTTCCTGACCTGTGTTCCGAGTAGTCATAATATGGTTGCCCCTTTGCTCTAATGACATAGGCCCAAACCAAGTCATTCACTTTTCCTGTTTTAAAATTGTGTTTCACTTTTATATTCATGCCCTACCATTCCCCCGTAATTTATATTTGTGTCCTGCTGTTGAAGAAGTACAGCCCAAGAACAGCTTTAGAACTTGGTTCTACTGAGGCATACTACCGAGTATATCACCATTTTATCTTCACAACAATCCAGTGAGGCTGGGTGGATGTCTAAGCAATCAATCAGTGAGTTTTAGGGCTCAGTGAAAATTTGAATATGGGAATTGCACAATAAAAGCCTAACCTAGCAGCTCCCTGGTTCTCTGCAGTTCAAGGACAAAATTAATTCTGCTATACATTGCACTGGCTTCCTGAGAAATCCTGTTCTACTGTGACATCTTGACTGTGACATCTTGCAGATTCTTGTTTGGTGAGGATGTTCAAGGCCAAGCCTTTGCTCTCTTTGGAGTAAAGAAGGGTGATACAAAGAAGGGTATCCCTGAATCACTCAGCAAAGTCCCGGTAAGAATGTTTTTACACTGGGTAGGAATCCATTTCTAAATGGTTGGCTTCTCATACTAGCTGTGAAGGGAGGACTGGGCAAGCCTGGCTGGAACCAGCCAATCACAGCTCAAGGAATGCTGTGAAGCAAGGCCTGCAGGGGAGAAACTGAGGCTTGTCTCTGACTGAAAGCAGATGGGGAAAGGTGGCCTAAAGATAAAGAAAAGCTGTAATAGAAGCAGGAGAGTCCGCAGTGGTTCTCAACCTGTGGGTCCCCAGATGTTTTTGGACTTCAGCTCCCAGAAGCCCTGAGCATTGACCATAGTGGGTGGGGCTTCTGGGAGCTGAAGTCCACAAACATCTGGGGACCTACAAGTTGAGAACCACTGGAATAGGGTTTTGGGGAGATGTGAATGATTAAATAGTTCAGGGGTTTATGTGTAATGTAAATTTGTATTACTACTGCCTATTTACTCTTTTTTTGCAACTGCTCCTAATTATTCCTGTTAAGTTTTGATAGAGAGTCTGGTCACACTTACCACAGTGAATCCACTGAACAACATATCCACTGGTCCATATAGGGATCACCTTCCGGCCCAAGTACACAATCCAGGGAGGGATCTTGAGGGGAAGCAGTGCAAGCTGAGTGACAGGACCCCAAGGTTTAGAACTGTGGGCCAACCTGGAAAGGAGATCCATCACACTAATAATTAGGACGCCACAGACAGCTGTTTTATCTCTTTGTCCTTCACCAGTTTTCTATAGTTTAAAAAAATGGGGAGAAGAAGCTATGGATAAAACAAGGAAGCGTTATGAGTGAAAGATGGCGTTGTCTGAAGCTCTTGTAAAATTCAGTGAATCAGACAGGTGATGGTGCCCTCAAAGTCTAACCTAGAAAAACTTCCAACAGCAATTTTCTGGAAGACTTTGGGGTCTAAGATTTTGGTAAATAAAGGCTCATGCAGCTTCACATTTTTATAAAAAGGCATTACTCTCAGGGCTGTTCCAACCAACTATAAAAAGATTAAAGAAAACCCAGCTCCCCTGCTAATAAAAATGTCACAGGACTAGGGAGAAAATGAGTCTTTTCCAGGTTGGGCACATGGTAACTCAGAAATGAGTTTAAAATGTTGCTGTTTTGACCATTTGAAGGTAGGGTTGCATCTGTCTGGACCAGATGTCTTATAATGCGAAGGTAGGAGCTGTCTTTCTTGTCAGTCAGGTAGTGAATCTGCTTTGGGCAAAGGTCCAAACTTAAAGGAGGCATATGAGGTGCTGAGTCTATTTGGAGAACAATGTTTAGTGTATGGATAGCTTTTTTTAAAAGTTTAAACTAAAATGTGCAGTAGTAATGAAAAGTATTAAAAAAATATTTTTAAATAGCCAAAATATGCTTCTCAGATATCAAGCACCCCTACGAAAAAATCTTGGACAGAATCCTCACAAGATCTGTATGCAGCTGTTTTGCATAGAAAACAGCATTCTCCATACAGGAAACAGCATTCGCTAGACAGAAAACAACCATGTGTGAATGTTGTGCAATCTGTGTCCTAAATTACAGATTTCTATGCAGGAAACAGCTTTCCCTGTGCAGAAAATCTGCACAGAATACTCTTTTCTTCACAAAAAAATACCAGGTGTGAATTTTGCACAGAATAAGTTCAGAACTGCAAATAGTCTTCCAAAACTGCTTGTCACAGTAGGAAGAAAATTCCTAAAATCAATCATTGCTTCCTTTGAGAAAAAAAATAGCAAAGAATTACATCCCTATCCTGGAGCAGATACTCTTCTGTACTGGTGTGGAAACTGTACAGAAAATCCACCTGAGGCTGCAGGACTGTCTTTTGCTTGTGGCTGAATTTCCATTTTGTATGTGAAGTTTCTGTCTTGTGTTAGCTTGCCAGAAGGTAAGCCTTTGAAGCCATGCAGTGATGCTGTGACGTAAGTATCTGTGCGTTCCATTGGCTCATTAGTGGTGCTATGAAGAACACAGAGCTTTGCCCATTAAGGAGAACTCTGGTTTATCTTCATGAATAAAAATTGTATGAATGGCAAAGGGTAGAATGTTTGAACTTACAGCTCTTCTGAGCTTCATCTGAGTTCCCACCAGCTTTTGCTGGTAAACCTTTGTTTATTGTTAATTTCAAGCCTCCTTGGGGTTGTCTTTCTTTTCTACATAGTCCATCTAGTTGAAATCTTTTGTTTTGAGTCTATGGTCGCTCTCCACATTTGTGGGTTTCACTTTCACGGATTTATTGCAAGTTTCTCCAACCCCTGCCTCAGGCTGTTTTTGTCTGGGAAAACCTTCCCTTTCAGTGGATCAGATCAAGCCACACAGCCATTTAGAAACCTGCCTCTGGTTGTTCTCCTCCTCTACCAGCCACTGCCTGGCCAACTGAGGACAGATCACAGCCCAATTTCTCAGCACCACAAAATCGTCCCCCCGTGCTCCCCGCCCCCCCAACGCCCAAGGAAGGAGGTGGATAAGAAAGTGGAAGTATAGGGCCACGATACTGACCCACTCCTTTCATTTTTCTTTCCCTGACCTGGTTTGGACTCTGGGTGTCCACTCTCCCCACCATGCTTCAGCCTCCTTCCCTCAGACACAGAGATATATTTTGATATTTGTGGGCTTTTTTCCACTTTTCCAAAGGTCCTATATCCCTAACCCTAGTGAATGTGGAGAGCTGACTGTATTTGCTAGAGATATATACTGTGTTGCACATACATTTTTCTAGAATATGAACTTTGGTTTTCTTGTTTTAGCCTGTTTGTATATTCATCTTGCAGTAGTTTTCTGTGTTACCTAATTGCCTTTTTTATGTGCCCTTATGCTTTTATACATAAACCTTCCTCCATTTAATTTTTTTTGGGGGGGTTGCATGTGTGTGTGTACTAATAGGTCTGCTTTGGTTCTAAATCCAGGAGCTTGCCTATTTGGTTGTTGCTACTGAAACCTGATTTGTGTTTTGGCTTGGGATGATTGGAGACAGAGGGTACAAAGACTTGTCCTGATTGCCTGTAGGGCTTAAAGAAATCCCAAGAGGTCTTGGTTACCTACAGAGGCTGGGTGGTCTTCTTGTTAGCCTGAACGGTACTCCACCTTATGCTAAAGTAGAGAGATCTGGGGCTCAGTCAGAGTCCCATATTTTGAGTTCTGGATGTCAGCTCTGGGGTCTTAGGAGAGGTTGCTCACATCATCTCATAGAATATTATCATTGGAAGAGATTACAAGGGCCATCCAGTCCAACCTCCACCATGCAGGAATAAATGGCTCCCTTGTTTCCCTCCACTACCTCTTGGAAGTGATACAAGACATCTCCTAAGTTGTCATATGTATATATAAAATGTGCCTGCAAGGAAACGTATGAGTCTGTTGGCCTCCTCCTTCCAAATCAGTTTGGCAGGCATAGTGTAAAAGTTAACTTTGGAGAGAAAAATAACAGACTGATCTACCACACTGCAGGAACTAGAACAAGCTGTCTGGATATTCAGGCTTGGCATCTTTCTGGCATCATTAGTCAATAGCCCCATTCTAATTTGATTCCAGCTCCTAGCACAACTTCACAAACCAACTGAATCAGCATTTTTCCAAGCAAGTAATACAATGAACTTGAGCTGAGTGGTCCTGAATGTCAAGTCTGAAACAATAAGAAAGCCATACTCATACTATGTGTGTGTGTATGTATGTATATACACACACGCACGCACGCACATAATATGAATGTGTGTGTGTGTATACACACACTTGCACACACAACAGAAAATGACAAAGTTTTGGAAGACTATTTTTGTTTCAAGAATTACTCTGCACAAATTTGTGCAGAAAATGACATTTGCTGCATGGGAAAAAGATTTCATGCACAGAAAACAGAAATTTCTAATCAGAAATCTAATATCCTATGCAGAAAAAAGGTTTCCCGCACATAAAACAGTCTTTTCTGTGCAGAAACCTTGTCTCCTGTGCTGAAAACAGCATTTTCTGGGCGTAAATATTTCTGTCATATAACTTTCTAAGCAAAGAGTGTATTTTTTGCACAGAATAAGCCCCAAGCTGTATGTAGATAGATATATCAAGATACATTGCAGACTGACAATGGCTAGGTTTTGTTGGAAGTTTTAAGCCAATTGTGTGCTGAAATGTGGATGCCCATAGTTATGGTGCTTTTTTTTATGGGAAGAGTGGCTGGGTGGGTGGAAGTAAGATACAGCACTGGAAAATGAGGGAGCAGACAGTAGGATGAAAAAATCCAACTTTCTCTTTGGTGATTTCAGATCCATAATGGGAAGGGACGTGCAGAGCTCACAAGAGCAATCCTGCAGAAGAGATTCCCTGACCTTAATGACCTTGTGGGCCACTCCATTTATGTATCTGTGACTGTTCTGACTGAGACAGGTGAGAGGGTGCTCTTCTCAGGCTGAAGACACAGCACTGTGGCCTTTTTCCTGATGCTCTCATAAGAGAATTCTCACTGGAATGTATTTGGTCAGGAATGGCATTAGGAAAAAAAGCGTTGTTCGGGAGAAGGCACTGCTGAACCGTCTTTTCTGACCTTTTCACTCCAGTTTAATTTGGACATATTGTTACACTTAATTCTGCATTTTGGTTTTAAAGTGGAAAGCCAGCATGGTATAGTGGTTTGAGCATTGGATTACGACCCTAGAGAAGAGGGTTCAACCCCCAATCCGTGGTACAATATGATTGACTGTAAATACTGTTTAATTGGCATGCAATAAATATAAGTATTACACTTATGGCTGAAAGCCATGTGAAAGGAAAGGACTCTGGCTTGAAGCTTTGAAGCTAGAACAAAGGACCTCAGCGTGGCCAGGTCATAAGTTCGGAAGGATTAGTTGTGAAGCCTTAGTTGATGGGTTATAGATGGTCCTCTAAAGTACCCAGACCTAAGGAACAATACTGAATGAAGCTGCTAGGAGGAGCATCCAAAAGACCAACATCCTGCTACTTCTTCCCATGAAAACTGTCCCTTTGTTCCCTCACCTTTCCAGTCATTAAGAGGCTGTTGTGATTTCCCTCAATGCCTTGTCACCTGCTGCAAAGACATTCAGAGCCTTCCAGACCCCTTTTGTCATCTCTGCCAGAGAGCAATTAACAAACTCCCCTTCAGAGCAGAAAAAAAGGGTATTTAAACCCTGGCTCCAAGTCCAATGGTTTGTAGCACCTTTCATGCACATAAGTGTGTATCTCCCTTCATTTAGTCCCTGATTCTCGTGCCCTGGACTACTCTCAAACCCTCGAGTTTGAGCCATCCTGCTTCAGTTGTCCTTTTCTGGAACAGTAATTATCACCCATTTCACCCTAAACTCTTGCTGTCCAACCTTTCTCTCCTTGTTTTTGCTAACCTTGTGTGGTTCATGAGGCTGCTTGGTTGCTTGTGTTCATGTGTGACTTGTCCCAATAAAGACATTCTTTTGATTTGTCAACCAGTGATGTAGATTCGAGTCAGCTGACTCGGACTCAAGTCAGAATTAAGTTGCTTCAGTGACTCAACTCGGACTTGACTTGGCAAAAATTACACACTAACTCGACTTGACTTGAGACTTGCATATTTTTACCGACTGACTTGCTGCCCTTGGTTCAGTAACATAACACATGCATCCAGAAACCTTACAACTTACTGGTGACATGACTATCTGTCTCAAGCCCAAAGTGTGGATACATTTCTCAGAGGCAACAGCAAAGGGGATAGGCAATGGGCTTGAGATCTGCTCAGCAGCCTGTCCCCACTACTTATAGGAGGAGCTTTCTAAAACTTTTCCTAAGAGCAGAAGGCAAGACTCGTGCCCAGAGTACAAGGCACATATCTCAGAGGGGAGCAGAAAATGTGCTAGGTAGTGGGCTTAAGGGGAAGGATCCTTCCTTCTAAAGCTCTTGAAGCTTCAGTAATGGGGAATAAGAAGGATCCAATTCCTCATTTCTGAAAAAGCCTCCAACTTTGCAAATTGGAAGTCAGAAGGTGCCTATTCCCCACTTCTGAAGCTGCAGATGGCAAAATCACAAAAGTTAGGGCCGACTCTACTTAAATTGTTAAAACTGACTTTATTCAACTCTATCGGGAAATTCTGGAATATAGGTTGGGGTATAAAGTTGTCTTTCGGACTTGAGACTTCACTTGAGACTTGACTTGAAAGTGTCTTCCAAGGACTTGAGACTTGACTTGAGACTTGAAGGTAGAGACTTGAGACTTGGAGTAAAAGACTTAAATACATCACAGTTGTCAACTGATGTCCTACAGTTCTGGTATACACAAGTGAAAAGATCCCATGGTTACCCCCCTCTCACAGGCTTCCTCTGAGCTATAATTTCCCACCTTTCTAAGGAGATGCTAGCACTACTGGAAGACCTCAAGGTCCCCCATCTTTTGGGGTAACACCATTTGGCCATGGAAATCCACTGGGTGACCTTGGGCATACCATATACTCTCAGCCCCAGAAAACCCAATAGTAAGTTAACCTAATGGTCACCGTAAATCAGAAATTACTTGAAAGCATACAACAACAGTTTAAATTGATATATTCCAGTGAAAACTTTTCCGCTTAATTCTGCCAAGTGTATAAATAGGGAGCCTGGGTCAGATAGATTTAGGAATCTCTTAAGGTATTGATTGACTTTGACTCAGTGCAGTCATTATAGGTTGTATCAAAATTAAGTGAGATTAACTTAGGTCACATTAAAATGAATGAAACATCTTACTATCTACAAGTTCCATTTATTTAAAACTGTGTGTGTGTGTGTGTGAGAGAGAGAGAGAGAGAGAGACACATGCCTTCAACTCGTTTCTAACTTATATTTACTCTAAGATAAACTTATCACAGATTTGTTCAGAGGAGGTTTGCCATTGCCTTCCTCTAGGCTGAGAGAATGTAACTTGCCCAAGATCACCCAGAAGATTTCCATGGCTGAGCAAGAATTTGAACCCTGTACTCTGACAGTCGTAGTCCAACCCTCAAGGCAATCACCACAATGGCTCTCGTATTTCATTGGAAGCTTGCAAATAATTTACACAGTGTAATCCTGTGAATAATCAGATGCAAGAGTACAACCTATCTGGATCCAACCTAGTGTTCCTTATTGCCTAACTATAAGTAAATAATTTTAATGCCCATGAGCTGATGCATTCTTTCTTTCTCTTCATTTTATAAAGTTATTTCCCCCCCTTCCTTTTACATTTGAATTACTTATAAATCAGTACTGTATATACACTATTGAGTTTTCTAACTCTTTTTTGCATCAAGCCATTTTAGAGCCATGGTTAGGAAGCACATTTGCAACTGTGGTCTGGCCTACGTATAGTTAGTAATAACCTCACATAAAGCTAACCATGATTAACTCTGAAACTGAAAGGAAAGAAGAAATGTCTACCCACGAAGTAGGGAAAAAAAGCATATGAAGCTAACCATGGTTAAGCAGTTGGTCAGTGCTACATTTGTATACACTGTTATGATCTGCTGCTCTTCTTGGCGTTGACAGGAAGTGACATGGTACAAGCAGAAAAATCCGGGATCCACATTGTACACTCTCCTTACAGAATTGACTTCCGCAAAGCCTCAAGGTACTTCAAGCCAGGAATGCCTTTCACCCTCTTGGTAAGTATCACATCCATGAGAATCATGTGTGATGGTAACTTGTGATGATAGCCCTTAGAAAGCTTGAAATGGTCAGAGAGAACTGGTGGTCCTCAGGTGTTCTCTTTCCCCTCCTTCAGGGCGAGCAGGCTGGGTGTTTGCCATTGCTGTTACAATTGGATCCTATTCCATGTAGCTTCTCTCCCCAGTCATGTTTAAATCTGTGTGAATGCTGTATTTCCTCAGATGGGAAGGGGGAAGAGTGAGTGTGCTTCCTTTTAGCTTTAATTGGCATCAAATTGCTTGTCCCAATTAGAATCAACTCAATGAATCAATGGAGCTTATATGCATTTTGACTCAGCAGGTTCCTGTTAATTCAATGGGGCTCACAGCTAGCTGAGACTCACAATTAGGTTTACACTAGTATTATTTTTAAGGCAAATTTATCCATCTTATTACTGTGAAGATTTGCTTGGCTGTCATGTACAACGCCAGCTGAAATCTCAGAAGCCAGAGAAGTGAGTAGATAAAAATTTCACTGGCTGCAGATGGGACTTCAGAGCCCATGTTTAGTGTCCCAAGGCTAGGAAAAGTAGGATAAGTTATGCAAAATGAGAAAGTGCTGAATAAATCATTCAAAAAAAGTGATTATTCAAATTTGATCATGCTGCACAGTTTATGCAGGACATAAGATTTACACAAAATTAAGCCCTTCTTGGAACAGAATTTGAATCTGGATGTGATCCCCTGCCCAGGTCATCAGCAGGACAAGACCTACATGTTTTGATGCCTGAGATCAAAAATCCAAACATCTCCTGGATCTGCCTATTTCATATACCCACTACTAGATCAGTCCAAGGCCTGTTTGAAGGGCAGGAATCATGTAGCCCTCCCTATATTGTTAGACTGGAATAGCCAGCAGCCCTAGCCAGTTTAACCAGTGGTGAAGCATACTGGGACTTGCAGTTGAACTACATCTGGTGGCTCACAAAACTCTCACACCTGCTGTATCTAGTCTAGCATTCTGTTTTCCACAGGTACTTGGAAAAGCCCACAGAAGTAAGAACTAAAACAAAGCATAGAGCCTAAGCCTTCCACCCTATCCTATGGGCAACATAAGGACTTGAAGTCATAGTTTGCTATGTCCAGCTTTTTCCCAGAGTAGAACTGACTACACCAACAATGTACAGAAAACAAACTGAAACAAAAATACATACATTTTCACTGGTTAAGCATTCCCCCTTTTCCAACCAGCTCTCTGTGGTAAATCCAGATGGTTCACCAGCCCCTGAAATACCTGTCCACAGTATAAACCCAGCTGGAGGCAAAGGCATGTCTCAGGCAGATGGAACGGCATATCTGGTTGTGAACACACCACCTCAGGCATCTCACCTCTCTGTGAGGGAAGTTTTTAGTTAATGCTCTAAGCCATTTGTGGTCGCAGACCCCCAGCAGGACACGATATTCTCACAGGGGGTACATAAGGGTTTGAAGCTGCTCTGCCTGCTTCTTCCCCACAACGCAGCAGCCACATGACAAGAGCCAAGCTGCTGGCTGGCTGGCTGGGCCTGTGTGTTGCTGTGCAATCTGCTCCAACCTCATGTTGTGGCCAGAAAAAACGAAGACCAGGTTTCCAGGGAAAAATCAAAAAGCCTTTTTATTGTTAACAATTATTGCGCAAGGACAACAGTTACCCCAGAACTGTCGTGCCAATTAATTGAGGTGCATACTATATACCTTGGCCCTTCCATGTCAGCAATCAATCTTTCATTTACCCAGCCCATCACAGAAGAAAAGATCTTTTTAACTTTCCCATTACATCATGTGTACAGAAGAGAACAAAGATTATTAGAAAATGATACAAAATGATGCATGTAGCCAAAATGAGGTAATAGGGAGTATGTTGACTCCCTTATTTCCCCAAACGCCTGAGTAGTGTTGCAAGGCCATTCCTAAAATTTAGATAAGACAAAGACATTTTTTCACTCAGAGACACAATTCAATTCGCTTATTTTTCCCTTTCAAGAGCATTGGATTTAACCCCTTCTTTCCCCCCCTTCTTTAAAATTCAAAACTTTGCAATTTAACATGTCTATTTCCTACTTCCTTATAGCACAAGTAATATATAACAGCAAACTACATAGCAGCATTAGGATTCACCAACACACATTACACACTTTTCCCCAAAATAACGGAGGGGGTTGATTTGTGCATGGGGGTTTACTTCCTGGTGTAACCCCAGCAAAATCACCCCAATTTTTATTCCTCAGCAGTTGCTGGGTCTGATGTACGACACCTGGCAGCCTCCGGAGTGCCAGTTGTATCATCTAGCCCAAATTTTCTGCCCCCCCTTTTTCTGCAATCACCTTTTAGGCATACACAACAGCTTTCTCCTTCCATTGACTTGAGCATTACAGATTAGAAAACACTTTAACATGCAAAGTAAAGACAGGCAGATTTAGGAAAGCCATTATTTTAGTACAAAGTACTTCTGCATACAGTGCCTTTACCCATACTCACTTAGGGAATCCGATAATCATATCCACATGCCTGCAGACCACTAGAATGATCTTCTAATATTGTATACTTCAAAATGCATTTCCCTTTTTTTTGCATTCAACTTATTTACATAATGACAACAGGTTTTTTTACCAAAATACTGAGTACCCCTTAAACTGAAGAGATAGTCTAAACCTATTTCATGCTGGGCTGACAGCCAACAACGCATCTGCCTTTACATGAAAACCAATTCCCTATGGGGATATGTGCTGTCAGTACTGTACCTGTTGCTTTTATTGTGAATCCTTTTCATTCTTGGCCAGCCAAACTATATCAATTTTGCACCGGTGAAAAGTGTTTCCCCTCAGTGGCCAAATCAATTCATCCCAGAAGATGGACCATATACCTATTTGCCATTGTAAAAACTGGTTGCTTTCCAGAACTGACTATGGAGGACCAACCCCCCTTTTCTCACACAACTCAGTAAAACCAATGCTGTAACTGAAAAGAAGTTAACATTGAGACAGGAGCCCTGGTGGCGCAGTGGTTAAATGCCAGTACTGCAACCACAAGGTTGTGAGTTCATTGCCAGGCTCCAAGGTTGACTCAGCCTTCCATCCTTTCTTAGGTCGGTAAAATGAGTACCCAGTTTGTTGGGGGCAATTAGCTAAAATACATTGTAAACCGCTTAGATAACACTAGTTGATAGGCGGTATGAAATAAATGCTATTGCTATTGCTATTTCCCTGGGCATGCCTGTTTGCCATATACACATACCTTCCAATCCCTAGTGATAAAACAGGCAAACCGACTTCCTGCCCCTCCTATACCTACCTCAACCCATGGTATTTTTCCACATTCATAATCTGATCATGCATAGAATGATGCATGTGCCCCAAAGAGCATCCTGGCCACCTTTACCACAGTGGGGGTTGTCACTACTACCTGATAGGTCTCCTCCACCCATGTCCAGGTTCCCCAATCCTTCACCCATGTCTTCTGGTTTGAGGGGTGTGCCTGTGCTTTGGGAAAAGAAGCCCGGGGGAAAAACCCCCCTGTTTTAATATTTCCTCCCTTGTCGTACTCAGAGCTTTCCCTAACGCACTAACTCTTTCCTGTAGAGTTATTTTCCCCTTTAATCCATCCAAAAGGGTTTTTGCTGAAGGTGAAAATTTATGACTCTGGAGGTGTGTCTCTCTTTCCCCATCATAAGGGGGGCTTGGGAAAAACAAAACCACTCCTGGTTTCTGTTGTGGGCTGCACATGGAATGAGAATGAGGGGTTTTTATAAAATGGGCTAAGAAGATGAATTGTGGTATCATGCCACTTGCCCTGTGCTGGCATCCAGTCCAAAAAACATAGCCAGGGCTGTTATCTGGGCCATACACGTTGAACTACTGTGTCTTCAGGATTTTGTTTCATCTTCTCCATTTTCCCTTTTAAATTCTGAGGTCTGCAGGTACAATGTGACTCCTCCGGGTGATTCCTAAACAGTGGTTTAACTTTGATGATTTTGTGGCAAATGCAGGTCTGTTTTTTGAGCCTATATGGTGTGTGGGCTTTTTCAGGGCTTTTGGGGTTTGTTAGCTGTTCACAGCTTGCATCTCTCTTTTCCTTCTCCTCTGCCTTCTTCAGCCAGAGTCCCTTAACTGCAATTCCACTTCCAAACTGGAGAGGCGCTCTATCGCCTCTAGAAATGCTCCCTTATTTTCTCCTCCCAACTCAGAGGTGCGCCGTACCTCTTCTCCCAGCTTGCTCGTAGGGTTGCTCCATCACCTCCTCCATCCTGCTGGGACTGCGCCGGGGGCCTTTCCAGTTTCCACCTTATGGGGAAACTGGTGAGGGGGGCTCTTTGCAGTTCTACTGGCCCTTTCCCGATTCTCCATACTTCTGCTCCCAATGTTTCTCACCAGAATGGCACAACTCCGGCCCTGTGCTGTTTATGGGGTGAGGAACAAAACTTTTCCTCTTAACTGCTGACCACTGACATTGTTCATGGAGTTCTCCTGTCATCTTCCACAAAAGGATTCTCACCATACATCACCTCTCACTTGGTCCCTGCATATGCCAGTTGGACCATCTTTTCTGCTGTCCTCTTCCGCATCCACCACATATCCACACCCATATCCACATCCTTCTCTGACTGTTTACCATCTGCCCAGTTTTTCTCGCCTGTGCCTTTTCTGACACTGGGCACATTGGCACACTCCCAGAGCCCCCTTTTTCTTCTGGGGTCTCCTCCACCTTCTCATCTTCTGACCTCTACCTTATTTTGGATTTTACAAAAACTTACAGCTCCCAGTATTCACAGGCGGTCTCCCATCCAAGTACTAACCAGGCCCACCCCTTTCTTCCGAGATCAGACAAAATCGGGCGTGTTAGGGTGGTATGGCCGTAGGCTGCTAGCTGCTCCCTTTTTCTTCAGCCCCTTGCAGCTCCTGGACTTTTGGCTGCCCTGCTAGCTTTTTCTGTCAGCCGCTTGGCTCTGCTGCTTTTTTTCCTCTTCCGCCCGGTTCTAAATTCCAAACATCAGACGAACTAAAGAAGGGAGGGGGGTGAAATGGTGCCCATACCTTCCAGTCTTCGCCGCTCTGGGGGGGAGTATGCCACCTATTCCCTCTCTGTCTCTCCCAGCCTCAGCTGCTCCTCTCAGCCTCTTCCATTCTCCCCCCTCACCTGCCTGGCCTCCTTGGCCGGCGCCTAGCGGGGGGAGGGCTGCTGCCATAGCCATCGCTTCTCCTCCAGGAAGCCTCTTCTCTCTTCTCATCTGCCACACATACTAATGCTGGCAGCGGCTCTCACTCCTTATTGCTGGTATTATTGCTCCCCTCCCCATCTGTCTCCTCAGGGGAAGGACAGGCAAACAGGCATGCAGGCACCTGAGTAAAGGAAACCCGGGGGGGGTGAAGCGTGGCTGTCTCCTAAAGAGCTGCCGCTGCAGCTTCAAAGCCTCTGTGGGGGCTCTACTTCTCTGTTCTTTTGCATTGGAATTCCCAAGGGGCCTTGGGGGGAAAATTTTTTCAGGTACTACAATTCCCATGTGTTCAAGATTCCTGTGTCAACTGCTTCTCCAAAAACTCATTGTCGATAAATTTTGCAGCTTTCCATGTTAAAGGGGAAAGCCAAAAGTCAAAGTCAGTCATTCCTAAACTTCCCCCTTTTCTCATTGCTTCCACTAAAGGGGCTTGATAATAGTGAGCATATTCATCTGGGCGGTTTTTGGATCCCACCCTGGATCGGCTGGGGAACTCTACCTCTCATCCATTCTGGGATTTCCTCTGGGGCCCTCCTGGTTCTGGCTCCCGTTCCTCATGTTGAATTTATTCTCCTCCACTCCTCAGTGGTGAACAAGGTAAAAGAACTTTGACAATCCTGCCAGTTAGAGGCATGTGAGGCCATGATACTGGAGCAAAGTTCTATTTTTTCTTGTGGCTTTTCCGTTTAAATTCACAGTGTGTCTTCCAATTTAGTAGGTTTATTGATGAAGGGTGTATTTAAAAACTCTGACCCCGCTGGTAGCCCCCTGACTGCTGAGATCATCTACCAGCTGATCTGTCTGAGTGGGGCCACTACCTCTTCTTCACCACTGTCACCTCCTTTTCCCCTCCACTCCCTTCACTCTGGGTCTGGAGAGGGGGGTTTGTCCTATGGTTTCTTTGGCCTTTTTTCTTGTGCCTCCTGGTTGTAAATTGCTGGAACATATGGCGGGGGGCTGGTTCCTAGGGGGACTATCTAAAATTATGGGACCTCTTCCAAATTTCCTCAGAGTCTTGTACAACCACTTCATACACAGCCCTAAGTGATGGTGAATGGATGGGAATTTGCAAACTGACAGCTCATTAAATATTCAGTGAATCTCCCTTTTTCCCTTTTCTGAGACATGAGAGAATTTACTATGAAACCAGACTTTGCTTCTATCTTAAAGGGGGGGAAGCTGCCTGTCCCCCTCCCTTTCAGTGTTACGGTCTCCAGGCTGTCAGGGTTTTTCTTTCCCTCAACAGGGAGGGGCGAGGGGGAATTCCTGGTGAGCACAGATTTTTTTTTTTTTTTTTCTCTTTTTCCTTTTTAGATGCAGCTTTTAAATAATAGGACTCATTAGCTGAGCCCTTGTTCAAAAGTACTAGAGGAGAATCTTTTCCCAACCCCGGCATGATCTCATTATTCAAAATCAAGCCTCCCTTTTCCTACTCTGAGTCGGCAACCCTTTATAAGAGCTAGCCTTTCCTCCCTCTTTCCTTGAAACCCTTTGACTGTTAATTGCTGCCCCTTAAATCTCCATTAAAGAGGTCAGACTTGGTCCTGGAAAACGCCTTACTTTCTGTAGGCTGAAACGGGCCCCCCCTGCCTGAATTGCAAAATAGGTTTTTTTTTTTCTTTCCTCTTACACTTAGAGAAGACAATGAGATTCTGCATTGCTTCCTCACTATTTTTCATTAACTCCTGGGGTTTTTCACTAACTTAATTTCTGCCATTTCCCCCCTTGGCTGAGTTAACTTCTGGCTTAAAACAACAGACAGCCCAAAGGGGGAGGGGCTTAGGAAATGGCTTCAAACGCCGAGAGACAACTGAGAGGAAACAAACCATTTTTTTTTTTTCACACTCAGCAGCAATGGGAAATTTTCCCTTTAAAACCTCCTTTAAATTTTTACATACAGCCCAGAGGAGTCTGCCCGGGTCTCTCCCCCCCCCATTTCCTCCCAAGTTAGACAAACACAATGGGAATGGGATTGATTCACAGGTGAAGGGGGTCCCGTGCGCCCACACAAAGGGGTTTTGACTCCAGTCACTCTAGTATCACCCATCCATCTGGACGTTCCAAAAGTATGGGCGTAGGAACTGCGATACTCACGCAACTATACCAATTTTCATTCAGACAACAACCTCCCCTAGGCCCATTAAACCCCAATTGAGGCTATTTATTTTTCCGCCATACCAAGAGTTTTTGGGGTTTCGCTCTCCACTGCTGAGAGGTACTCAGCCGAAACCCGGGGGGTGATAGCCCCTTCCCTCCCAAACATGAGGGGGGTCTACTACCAGAGGGCCATGGAAGGCTTGGTTTCCAGCTGTAACCCGAGGTCCGTTGACTGGGGCGCTGCCCGGGATGCCTCCACTCCCCCCAAACCCAAAACCCCTTTGACAAAAAGGGCGAGGGCACCCTGGGTTTTGTCGGGGGGGGGCCGCAATCCCCACGTCCAAATGTCCATCAAGGGGGGCAGAATAGCCCCTTTTCCCGTTTTTCCCCGGGCCCAAAGCACCAGAAATGTTGTGGCCAGAAAAAACAAAAACCCGGGTTTTCCCGGGAAAAATCAAAAAGCCTTTTTATGGTTAACAATTACTTTCGCAAGGACAACAGTTATCCCAGAACTGTCGTGCCAATTAATTGAGGTAGCATCACTATATACCTTTGGTCTTCCGTGTCAGCAATCAATCATTCTTTTTCCCCCATACAGAAGAAAAGATCTTTGGTTAACTTTCCCCTTTCATCATGTGTACAGAAGAGAACAAAGAGTTAGTTAGAAAATGATACAAAATGATGCATGTAGCCAAAATGAGGAGAGGGAGGTTCATTCCCCAGTTCCCAGACGCCTAGTGAGTGTTGCAAGGCCATTCCTAAAATTTGAGATAAGACAAAGACATCTGCTGTTTCCCCGGAACAATTCAATTCGCTTATTTTTCCCTATTCAATAGATTGGATTTTAACCCCCTTTACTAAGACAAGAAAGGAAGATTTTCTTTTACTTTCTCCTGCCAGTTTGCAGCTGGAGTGGATTGAACACAATGCATGCCCAACCAACCAGCCTATGCCATTCTCTTTCTCCAGTCCTTCCCCTCTTTTCCAGCTGGGATCAGTCCAATCTCCTATCAGAAACATTTCAAACCCACCCCCTCTTTTTTTTTTCCCTTTTTCCTCAGAAGGGGAGGAGACCAAAACAGGAGAAGGAAGGATGAAGGGGGAGAGGGAGGGAGGGAGGGAGGAAGGAAGGAAGGAAAGAAAGAAAGAGCAGACAGACTAGCAAGAAAAGGTTCAGGCACTCTTCCTTAGCACTGATGTCAACTAACCTATACAGAGTTAACCAAAGCATTTGCACACAATACAGCTCTCTGCCACCAGCTGTCTGTCTGCCTGCCCACTCCCAACAAGCCAGAATCTGGGAACTGAAATACACATTAATGCTTCAACTTTGAGGGGGAGTGGTAGGCTCTTAAGGATAGCGAGCCAGGGCCTATTTGCAGGGTCTTTAAACTCTGAGTCACCCATCCTTTATTTTCATGTGGTATTATTCTGTTTATACATCATTTACTGTCTTCGATTTTATGCATTTATTTATTTATATTTATTTATTTTGCCACACATATTTGCATGTTTACATCCCAGAACTATGGCTTATGGGGATTTGGTTGTATGAGCCTCATGGATTGCTACTTTTTTTTTTCTGCCAACAAGTACTGTCTGCAGGAGCTACTTTTTCAAGGGGAAGGGAGGGAAAGTTCCAGTTACTCAGGATAGATCACTGGGTGAATATGAAATGTAAAAGCACTGATGATGTTGATGAGGGTGCATGCATCTTCTTCAAAGTAAAATGAAGCTGTAAAGTCAAAGGCTTTCACAGCTAGAATCCATAGGTTGTTGTGGGTTTTCCAGGCTTTGAGGCCATGTTCTATTAGTATTTGCTCCTGATGTTTGGCCTGCATCCGTGGCTGGAGTCTTCAGAGGATCTAGTGACATGGAAGTGAGACAGAGTATATATACTCGTGTAGTTCTCTGTAGTCGTGTAGTTGCTGAGATAATACCAGGAATTTTATAAAAAGCAAATCACTGAATTCAAGATTTTTTGAGCAGCTTTGCAAAGATATAAACTGGTTAACATCAGCTTTTGCTGCACTGTGAAGTTCATTGGCTATCGTGAGGTAAAGTTTTGTCTTGCTTTTGCAAATTGAGAGATGAACATTATTCCTCATGGAGCAGCAATTTCACCTCAGTGATTGGTTGACAGATTCTTCTTGGCTACTAAAATTGATATATCTGTCAGATGTCTTCACCTACTAAATATGCTCAGTTTAAATCTTCAAGGAGAAAAGTTAATAGTCTTTCAAGTTGAAAACAAGATTGAAGAAATGAAGAAAAAAGTTGGAATTGCAGCACCATCACCTGTTGAACTAAAACTGAGACATTCCCAAATCTCAAAAATTTTCTTGGTTCTTGGGTGCAGAATATCAGCAAAAATATACAACTAGAAGACTGGGAAAAAAGCTGGAGAAGAACACAAAAATTTACTTTATCACAAAAGTTAAAAGAGAATTATTTAAAATTGTTCTACAGGTGATATTTAAGCCCCTCTAAACTGAACAAGATGTATAAAACAGGCCAAAAGAATTGTTGGAAGTGCAAGAAAGAAGAAGGATCATTTTTTCATATGCGGTGGACATGCCTGAAAGTAAAAACGTTTTGGAAGAACATTAACAAAATTATGTCAGATATACTAAGAATCAATATCCCGATGACACCAGAATTTTTCTTATTAAATATTGTTCCTGACACAGAAGAATTTAATAAGAAAAAATTATGGCAAATAGTTCTATAGGTGGCCACCACAGCTAGGATTCCCCATGCGAGATAATGGAAGACTGATCAAATACCTGAAGCTTTTAAAGCTTATGGAAATGAAAGAATGTAACGAATTGACTAAAGCTCTCAACGGAAATGTAAGAGATAGAAACGAGTCACAATGGGACCCAATAACAGTATATTTAAAAGGGAAATTCGGAGATATAATTACATTTTAAAACAAACAAACAAATAAATAATAAAAACAAATTAACAGAAATGAATTGACACCAATTCCTGATTTTTACAAAAACAGAACACGTTTATTAATAACAGTACTCTTAGTATAGATGGGAGAATATGAAAATTGTAAAACAACAAATAGGCAGACAAACAAAGAGTTTAAATATAATACATAAAGAAATTATACAAAATAATTATGATGTACACAATGTACACAGAGGTATCTATATTTTTCATAGACTCAGAGATAAACCCAAAAAAAGGCAGGCAGGAAGTACATTTGATAAATATCTTGTAAATGATGAGAAGGAGTTATTAGTGGTTTATGGTTAAAGGTAAACAGGGAAATCAAGACAAAGTAGGAATTTGTACAAGTTACACAAGTTACACAATGACAGTAATTTAATAAAGTATAATTCTTGGATAAAAAGATAGTAAAATATACCTAGCAGATATGAAATACTTCTTTTTGGAAAAAAATTAGTATATTTGTAAATAATTCTGTTTACACCTTGATATCATACATATATGTACATCATCTTTTTTTCCTTTTCTCTTATTTATATTTCTGTGTTTTGTTTTGTTGTTGTTTTTTAACTTATTCATGGAATAAAAATAATGAAAAAAAAATTCTTGGTTCCACCAACAAAGAGTAGGCTGAGGAGGACACATCACTTACGCCACAGTATTTGAAAGATCTGCCATATAGTTTCTGTGCATATTTTCCTGTTCCCGGTACAAGCAAAAATTGGATTAGAGATCCATTTTCAGTTAATGTGTATGAGCTGCTCACAGAAGCAGAAGACAAGCTTATAGAAATATCCATGGATGGCGCTCTGAAATTGCTCTCCAAGGAACAGTTCCTTCCAAATCTTCAAGTTTCTGGCCTCACTTACAAGCAGATCTTCCAGAACCATCGAAGATGGTTGTAGAAGTATTGATGCCTTTTGGAACAACATACTTGTGTGAAAAATTATCGTGTGCTCTCGTTTATCTTAAAAATAAGTGTAGAAATAATTTGAAAAACATAGAGTCAGAACTCAGAATACAAGTTTCAATTATTAAGTCTGATATAACAGGACTTGCAAGTGAAATGCAGAACCAGTCTTCTCATTAATTAATTAATTAATTAATTGAAATTAACAAGTAGTATTAGACCATCGTTTGGTGTTCAGGTATTATTATTGGTCTTAGTATAATATTATTTTAAATTTGTATGGAATAATTCCAATAAAAATATTATAATAGGACTGTGTGCACTTATTTCTCCCTTCTGTCCAGTGTGAAGACCCTTGATGAGCAACTTTAAATAACTTTAAATATTTGATTCACTTCAGGGTTTCAAATCTTAAGTCCTGGGGGTCCATGGCAACAAAGGATGTTCAAAGGGGGTCGCTGGTAAAGAAAAGGTTACAAACCACTGCTCTTGGCCTCTGTTTCAAACCAAGATTCAGTGTTGTATTTCCCTAAGCCACGAGGTAAAGAGTGCAGCAGATAAGCTGAAAAAATAAGAAATGCAATAAGTCATCCTTAATCCTTCCCACTTCATTTGTGTGTTCAGCTTAGGCAAGGAATCAGATCAGTTGGTGTCCACCTCCTGATAATGTGCTGATGTCGGCTGCCATTTTCATGACAGAAAAGGCAAGCATAGTTGCTTGCCTTTTCTGTCATGAAAATGGCAGTTGACAAAAGCACCTGCGTTTCGGCCTCTAACAGAGAATTGGTAGATGTCTGCATAACCTATTCAGTCCCATGACCTCAGTAGAGGATATTGAACTGTTCTGGATGATCCAGATTGCTGTCTATGTCAATGTGCAATGTGCTTGCATCAGAGGGACCATGGAAGTATGCGATTGCAGTGTTAGAACAGAATAGTACTGGAAATTGGCTACATTCATTCTATGCAGAGAAAAGCAAGTATCTGTGGCTGGAGTACAAAAGGGAAATTCATTTCCATCATGGGGGTGGGGTGGGATGGGGTGGGGTGTTTAATCCTTTGACCAGTTGCCATTTTCTTTTTCCCCCTGCACACACAGAGATACACACACACAAAACTTCTGCTTGCTCCCCAAGGAGAAAAAATACAGATGTCTGCAGATACCAACAGGCATGATTTGGGGGGGTTCACTGGGGAAATGGCACAAAGGGAAGGGGTTACCACTACTGCAATCAAGTTGGCAACCACTAAGTTTTCATTTAAACTTTTAAAAAAGTCAGGCGAGCTAGTCCCAGATCTGTCTGACACCTAGATTGAACCTGAGTGTCCTGAACAAATCCTTCCTCTCTCTAGTTTACTATTTTCTGAGCCTATTAATGTTTTAACACCACTCATCAGCTTCTTTTTCCAGTAAGTTTTTTTCATGTAAGACAGGAACGAATCAAGTCCAGCTGCAAGATCTTTCTACCTACCCCACGATTTATTCTGCTTGTATCCGGTTTCAAAACCATTTTAATTCTGTGTCTTTCTACATGTCCAGGTGAAAACAGCTGCCAGCAACCTGGACAAGTCCTGTCAGAGCACTGCTGTCTGGAATGCACATGCTTACCAAACGCCTGGTGGATCTGGGAATTATCTCCTCCTTTCAGTGACACACACTGAGCTTAAACCTGGAGATACTCTGTCTGTGTCCTTCCATCTGCTGAACAGCAGTCCAGCCACAGAAAATGAGATTTGCTATTTTACTTACCTGGTAAGTAATGGGATGCATAGGACTAGAAGCAAGGGAGGTTAAGTTAAAAAAAACAGAGCCACAACTGACATTACATTGTCACTTCATGGGAAAGCCTGTGGAATCCATGTGTCTTATGGCATCTTCTGCAATAAGGTTACCAATTTCTTAAATTTTTTAAAACCAAGTTAAGTAACCTGGCTTCTTCCTAAGAATCTTGGAAGTGGTTGCTTTGTGTTGAGAATTCTGTTAAGAGATCTCATGGCTTTTTGAGGAACAGGAATTCTTTCAGTATCTTTCCATCACAGACTGTGGACTATCTGGCTCTGTAGGATCCCTGCCTTATTGGGGACAAGCAGGATACCTGTAACAGGAATGGCTAAACACTACATGTTCCCAACAAGGAGTCATTCTCCAAGTGCAAAGTAGTTTGTATTCAACTCAGTGGGGAGGAGGGCAGAGGAGAAGAGGGGACAGAATTCTGCCCTTCCCAGTATACCCAGGCAAAAGCATACTGTTGCAGCCTCTCCTACCTTGTGTGGTTTTCCTCAATAATAACTTTTGTTGTCTTGACCAGATTCTGCTTGGCCACTGTGTCCAGTGAAATGTTGCGGGGAGGAGTATGTGATGGCTCATCCATAAGAAGTGGCAAGACTGAAAGCAGTTAAGGCTAATATAATAAGATATTTTGATATATCAATCAAAATGAATTTGAAAATAGTTTCCTGGGGTGTGAATGGCCTGAATTCATCACAAAAGGTAAAAAGGGCACTTCTTTGAAAAACTCAAATATGAAATCAGAAATATACATAAGATAAAAGGGCATTAAATTTTTACAGATAAAAATGTGGGTCTTGATTTTGTTTCTACAAAGAAAAAGTAAGAGAATTGGAGTAGTTTTCTATATAAATCCAATATTAAAGCTTAAATTGATTTATGGAGATACAGAAGGCAAGTGTCTAATTCTACAGATGAACTGGAATGCAAGATTGTACATTTAATAGGCTTTTATGGACCAAATAATGAAAAAAATCAATGTTTTATGATACTTTGCTAAGAAAGGCATCTGAATTAGACTTACAAAATTTGATTTCTATGAGAGACTAGAATGGTGTGATTGATCCTAAAAAGATAAAAGCTCAAATAAAGGAATTACAGAAGATCAAGGTTGCTTACCCAGGATGTTCTTTAAATATACAGACTGGGGGGAGGGTCAATTGATACAGATTTTGTGGGATTGAAGACATTTGCAGCCAAATTCTAGAGACTATGCATTTTTCTCAAACCATTATGAATCTCTCTCTAGAATAGATATGTTCTGGATGTCCAAGAATATGGTCAGTTCAATAAAAAAAGTGGATGATTTGCCAAAAAACTCTTTCAGATCATAATCCCATTATGATGGTTTTGAAAACAGATCAGGAAAAAAAGAGACAAATCTATGATGGTTAGAGTCCCTCAGTTCTATACTTAGATCTCTCACATTAGCTATAGCCTTTCTGATGGTTGTTTGGTAGCAAGAAATGTACCTGCCTTTGTCCAAGTGGATGGCGATATTTTATGGAATAGAAATTTGCTTGGTAGCTTCTATGATCCTCAGAATTTGTTTCACATCATGTTCCATGCCAATTGGATGAAAAATAATAAGTTTGCTGATTGATCCCAAACTTCTGCAAAAAATGTTTCAGATAGCAATCTGAGTGTAAATATCAAATGTGATAAAGTTCACTTCATAAATGTGCAGTTTAGAATGAAAAATACAGAAATCTGAGATACCTGAAATCTAAAATCTGTGATCTTTGGCTTGATCTCATTAGATAACACACCAGATTTAGTGACTCGTTGATGACAAGTGTGGATTTGTATGATAGCACAAGTAGTACAGATCTTTTACTGATGCTACAAAACATGTGTTTCTGGGAATTTCTTTGTAGTTGTCCTCCATACTTCTTTTTCTTCCAGATCCTAAACAAGGGGAAGGTGTTTAAAGCAGAGAGATTACCCAGGAAAGTAGGACAGAATCCAGTTATTATGACTCTGCCAGTCACTCCAGATCTGATTCCTTCTTTCCGGGTTGTGGCTTACTACAAACTTGGCTCTAATGAAATCGTGGCAGATTCTATTTGGGTGGATGTGATGGATACCTGCATGGCATGGTAGCTGTTTTCTAATGGATCCTACAGCACAGTAGGGTAGAATTGTATTTTCCAGACATCCAGCACAGCTGGCACTCTTTCACGCCCTTCTTTCCTTTCTCACATACATGTATACACACAAAGAGACATTTATTGATACATTTGCAAGCTTGCTGATAATAATCAGGATCATTCCTGTATCCTTTATATCATAGAGTTAAAATGCAGGAGAGCTTTCTTGGCCACCCAGTACAAGACAGTGCAGCACTGGTGTGGATGAGTTCTCTCCACAAGGCAAACACACAGGAGAGAAACAGAATCAAAACTTTCTACTGAGAAAGGATTTTGAGTAACAACCGACCCAACATTGGTTCCTGTCTACACTTAATTTTAAAACCATTCTCTTCCATTTTCCCCACATTAATAATCTTCATAAGTAATGCAGTCCAATCTGAAAAAAGATACATACTGACACTGGCATCTTACTGGGTAATCCTGAGAGGTCATTGTGAGTGGCTGGTGGGTATAGGTAATTCCCAGGGATTGCTGATTTGCACATTACAGTGCCCATTATGTTGTGAGAGAAATCTAACTTGAATGAAAAGGCTATACATTTATAAGTATAAATAGAGCTAACTACATTCTTAGGATCACATGAGAAAAAACAAAGCTGCATTGGCATTTTATTTTGTGGTTGTTGGTTAGGTTTACCACCTCAGTTTCCCATGGAGAGTTGCCGTATGAAAAGTGAAGAACTGACTACACTGAAGAAAGCACTTTGTTATTTTTCTATAGTGTAGTAAAAATTTTCATATGATAATCACCAGTGAATATACAATATCATTTAGTTCTAGAGGAAAGTTGCCCAGCACGTGCGTATTAGATTACCTTCCTGTTCTGCAATACAGCCTGTTATAGCATTTTTAGGTATAATGGGAAAATACAATCTTTACATTTTGGTGGGGACACCTGAGCATAAGGTTGTGTGCATGCACAAAAACTGACATTGTTAATTTATTAGTTATTCCAGAGTTGTCAGTCTGCTTAAAATTGATTAATTTTATTTGTTTTTTAGTTAACCGATTGAATTGAGTTAGAAAAATCTGCATTAGCTTAATTTGAGTACAGTGGACTTGTAGTATTCATGAGAGGTTGGTTCCAGGACCCCTCAAAAATATCAAAAATCACACATGTCCAATTCTCTATGAAAACATGCCACAAGGCAGCAGTTTTCACCAGTGCTATGTCCTTGCCGAAGCCTCAGGGTGGTAAGCAGGTCCTGGAAAAAGGTGTCCCCTGCCCTGTGGTTGCTGGCAGCCCTGGCAGTCCCAGTCCTGGTTGCTCATGAATGAGTGACTAAGGCCATTTCCGCATGGCATTGCTAACACGTGATAACTATGGTTTGTAGTCATTTCAGGGGCTGCAATTCTGCACAGTGTTGCCATCCAGTAGCCAGCCTGTCCACAAGTGTCACTAGAACACAGTATTTCAACTTCTGCATTTTAGCGATGCCATGCAGAAATGGCCCAAGATCAGGACCACCACTGCAGCAACCAGGATCAGGACTGCCCCTGCTGCTGTGTCCTTGCCTAACTTCCTCCCCACCCTGTGATTTTGAGGCAAGAGTGCTGCTGAGGAGAGAGTGCAGCAAGCCCTCTTCTTGGTGACCTACCTCCAGGGAGCACACAAGACACTCACTTTCGTGCCACCCAAGCCTTGTCTGGTGCCCAGGCATTGCCGCCACCCCTCCTGCTGCTCTGAAACCACTTCTGCAATGGATGGCGGTAATTTAATTTTTAAAATATTTTCTCCTTTCATCTCGTAAAAGGTTACATTCATGAACGCTGAGCCCTTGAATACCATGGACCTACTGTACTAAGTTATTAATAGACATAGTTCTTTAAAAAAACAACAAAAGGTGTCATCACCAAGTTGGTTCATTATCTTTACCAATGCTTAATTCTCTGTTGCTTGTTTTTTGTTAGTCCTTCTGAACTAGGGGAATACACTTTGATATCACAAGGAACAAACCATTCATTTTAACTGAGGCCTTTTCTCCACTATGGCCCCATCCCAACATGGGGATGCATTGAAGCCGGTCTGGAACATGTGCCACCACACGACGTTGTCACAGTCCCACTCCAGTCACATCCTCAGCCATGATTTCACGGTATACTATTACTGGAAAAAAATCCGGCATGTGATGATCACGTTGGCTGGGGCCATGTGGGAAGGGTGGAAGCGCTATCAAGTGCTTCCTTCTTCAGTGCAGTGCCAGAATGAGGCCAGCTACACTGTGGAAGGAAGGAGGGAGTGTGTCTTGAATGCTACCCATTCACCAGCAGCCAGCCAGGTGCAGAGGAGGGTGTTTGAGAACACTCCCATCCCGGCAATGACACTGCCGGGATGACACCGGGAAGTTGTGGGAACCGGGTATGGTGTGGAAAAGGTCTGATACTTCAAATATGATAGTTTAGTTAATTCCAATGTTATATTTTAACCCAGCAAGTAGTAAGAGCTGCTTGGAAGGGTTTGGTCTTGTTCGCATTCAGATAATCCTCTGGTGTTCATCACCAGACATTGCACAAAGGCTTCTCATCTGCCCTCGGAAACTGAATTTTGAAGCTCTTATCCCTGGGACTTTTGCTGAGATTCACATGACAATTAGTAAGTTAAAAGGTGGCTCTCAGCAGATGAGATTATAAGAGAAGACAGAAGGTAAGGAGGTTTTGTTGGATGGTTGATAAATGGGATTTTCAAAACTTCATGCATTGGCTCCTTCTCTCCCAAGGACAACACAGGGATAAGCAGAGGACAGGCTGGGAGTTAAATCAGTGATGCATATTTCATTTTTATTCTAGTAAGGCTTTTGTAGGAACATTTAACTTAAATATAAATGGCAATTTGACATAAATTTTGATGTTACATTTCTGCGTTCTAATGTTGATTTTTTTAGTTTAGTAACAGTTAACTAAATGCTCTGTCCATTTCCTCCTAACTTTCCTATCTCTGATTTACTCCCTCTGAAAGCTGAAGGTTACAAGTAAATCAGAAAAAGACAACGAAATATATAAACCAGGAGCCTCTATATATTTGAAAGTGAGTGGTGATCCTGGTGCCACGGTGGGCCTGGTAGCAGTGGATAAAGCTGTGTATGTTCTGAACAAGAAATCCAAACTCTCCCAAAGCAAGGTGATTCTTTATCTCTTTCTTTTTCTTCTTGGTTTTGCATTAAGAAACAAAAAGGCTGCAATCTTGACTTGCTGCTTTGAAACAGCAGCATCAAAATGGATTCAAATAATATTCCTGTCTTCACACATCTTATTGTCCTTTCATATGGGCTTTGGATGAACACTGTTCCTAGTCCGAGGCACACATAACTGCAATGTACAAATTCAGAACTGGTGCCTTTAGTAGTAGTTGTGCCTCTCCTGCATTTAACCATGTAGTGTGCTGGTAAATCTTTCTTAATCCCAAGTAGGTATGTGGAATAGGACTGCTACAAATGACTTAAATTTTCTCAGCAATCCCTTTTCTGTTCTAAATTCACATATTCATGTAGAAGTCAAAGGGAGGGTAGGGAGGAGCTCAACTAGAGTTTGGATTTAAAAAACAAAAAACAAGGAGAGAGAGAGAACTACAGCAATTCTTGTAACGTCCCAACACATTTGGCCCATCCGGAGGATCTCTTTGAGTCATACGCTCCCTGCTGCCCTTCGCTTACCCCTGATTTAGAGCCTTCTTAAACAATGTTCCAGAGCTCATGGGGCCTTTTATCAGTTGCCCATGTGAAAGGAATAATTTTACAAAACATATTGCAAAATTTCTAATAAATCTACAATTACACTTTGAAAACAACATTTCTCTTGGTTTTGTCTCTTTTCAGTGAAGCCTCCTCCCCTGAAAGAGAGATATATCTTATTGCATTTACTAAGATTGCTCACAAAAAGCAACGTGAATACTCTCTCTCTCTCTTTGTCTTAGATTATTCAAAATACTCCTCCCAAGTTCTTCCCAAAATAAAATCATTTAATTTTTTTTAATGTAAGATTTGCTGAACAGTGATGAAAACTTGACCAATCATGAAGGCTGTGCAATCATGCAAATGCAAAGACTTCTCAGATCTGTATAACATTTGTTGAAGCCCCTTCATGATAGTAAGTCATTTAGGCAGTGGCACTTTGGTCATTTCTCATCATCAGGCTGATGAGAACCAGCTAGCTTGGCTGTGTGTGTATGTCCTCAACATTGTGTTTCTAGGCACCACTGATCTTCGCTGGATAAAATGTGTACTGCTCAGCTATTTGTGGCTATCCCCATTTGCACAATGGAATGCTCTAAGTTGCATTCACTATCCTTGGTAGGATGGCAGAGGATCCTGGATACTGCTCAGAGACTGCCTATAGCTTTTCTGATTCCC
Source organism: Iguana delicatissima (assembly GCA_948472985.1). Lineage (NCBI taxonomy): Eukaryota > Metazoa > Chordata > Lepidosauria > Squamata > Iguanidae > Iguana > Iguana delicatissima. The sequence goes on from CAOKZL010002049.1 coordinate 79,105, forward strand.
CTAAAAATATTGCTGTCAGAAATCAGCACAGATTTGTTTAGGTTCTGGCTATCAGGTAGCCATTGCTGAGATGATATCCACAATGTTACCAAACATCTGTCTTCCCAGATCTGGAACACTGTGGAGAAGAGTGATATTGGCTGCACAACTGGGGGTGGCAGGGATGCTGCAGGTGTTTTTGTGGATGCTGAATTGACTCTGCACACTAGCTCAGACCTGAGGACAGGTAAGATGAGATGTGAATGTTATGATGGTGAAAGCCTAAAAGGGAGAAAACATATAGTATACTGTTGGAGTGGGTGCTGTTGTTATATGCCTTCAAGTCGTTTCCAACTTATGACAACCCTATGGTGAACCTATCATAGGGTTTTCTGCAGCTGAGAGTGTGTGACATGTTCAAGGTCACCCAGTGGGTTTCCATAGGCAAGTGAGGAATCGAACCCCAGTCCCAGGGTTGTAATCCAACACTCAAACCATTAGACCACACTGGTTCCCAGTGGTATACACATGCTGATATTCCAGCCAGGAAGGACTCACACAACCATTGGGAAACAGAGCAGAAACACAGCCTCTGATGGGTCCTCATAATTTTGCATGGGATAATTTTAGTTAGGTCAACTGCACCCCTCCAACCTGAACTTTCTTCAACTCTGCTTCCCACCATGCAATGTTGATGGGTCCTGGTCCTCTTGTCAACAGAAGGGAAATGCGCCTCCCAGCACCGCCGCCGCCGCCGCTCACTTGATATTTTGGAGAAGAAAGCAGCCAAAGGTACACAACTCAGTATCCTCCTCTTTATCTGAGTAGCTTTGTGGTTGCACACAGAGGCTTAAACTAATGTTTCCTGCCTGTCTTGGTTGCTCCTATTCATGAATAACCATAGCAGGATGCTTTTTACCAGATTAGACCACTTACCTGTCCTGGGGCATTGCTGTCTGGTCTGATCAGCATCAGCATTCCAGGGGCTCAGTCAAAGAGAGATTTTTCCTATCACCTGCTCCCATGGTCTTTTTTTTTTTTTTTTTAATGGAGATGGTAAAAATTGAACATGCAGGGTATGGGCTTTAACATGGAGTTAATCCTGAGGAATCTGCAAATCATCTTAATTTGCCTAATTCAGTTCATCACTTCCTGTGTGCATGATGGATATTTGCACAAATATCCTCCTAAGGTTTGTACACTGCACATTTTTTCCCCATACACGTCCATATTACTTCTTAATGCTCCTCTCCATCCATTCACACATGCCTTTCTCCCTCCTCATTCCTGAAGCCCAAATATATGAGAGCCAGTTCCATCGGAAGTGCTGTGAAGATGGAATGCGAGAAAACCCTATGGGCTATTCCTGTGAAAGGCGAGCCAGATACATCCTTGAAAACTCAGAGTGCATCAAAGCTTTCAGTGACTGCTGCAATCACATATTTGGCACTCCTCAGACTAGTTTGGAATCTTCAGTAATACAGCCTCCAAATGCGACACAAGCTTTTTTCTATGGTGAGTAGTTGGTTCAAATGTTTGTCTCTGTTGCAAAACACAAAGCAATGCATGAGAAAACTGCCATCCTAACTGTCACTTATGGCTGTTCATATTAATGAATGTGTTTACTAGTTTATTTAAATATTTAAAACCAGCTTTTAGGGTAAGCCCTCCCAAGTTGACACAAAACAGAATTCAGAACCACAAAACACAACCAAACAATGGTAAGAATAAAAGATTAAAATGACAAAACAGATAACAACATAAGCATAGCCATTAAAGTCCTAAATGGCTTTCTTACCTCACTACACTGGGGTTATTAATTTAGGGAGGCCCAAGAGCATTCTGACTGAGAATTCTAAATGCCCTTCTGTAAACTGCAAGCCCCAGAATTCAGACAGCAGTGTCACCCTGACTTTTGGGGGTTCCTTGGAGGACACCTTGATTTGCTCCAAGTTATAATTCACTGTACAATTTTTTTGAATTTCGTCATGTATCCCCTTCCACATTTTTTTTGCCCTCCTACAATATGAAAAAAGAACCGAACCTTTTCATCACACTTCCAACACTTTACATTCCCATTTTTAGTTATTTTTTGTAACCTTTCTTGGGTTATTTATCATCTATGAAGCATCTTATAAAAATTTTCTCTTAAATTTAAGTTTGTTGTAAATTTTATATCAGCTCTCCATGCTTTCTTCCAAGCTTCTAGTTGAATTGGATGACCCACATTCCAGGCCCATCCAACCATTGTATCTTTAATTATATGTGGTTCCATTTCTCTCTTCAGCAATAATTTATAAAATTTAGAGATTCTCTTCTTTTGATTTCCCTTCATCAATGAATCTAATGCATTCTCTTTTCTCTGCTCCAAGTTATAAAGTTTGGGGAAATTAGCAGAGCACTGGCAATGGCAAAATGAGTGGCAGGGTAACCTAGCAGGACCTTCTACTCAACTTTTATGGGGTCAGGCCAAGCTAAAAAGCCAGACAAACATATCAAATAAATGGATTTTATTAAGTGAAAATGGTTTACGCACCAGTGCACTCACTCACACATGTGCACAAGGCCTATTGAGAAGGGAAGGAGGTGAAAATGGGTAGGGGATATAGCAAAGGGATTGTAGAGGAGGTGATGAACAGGTTGCTTACCTGTAACTGTGGTTCTTCGAGTGGTCATCTGTGCCCTCAGACATTAGGAGCTTTTGCGCCTGCGCGGTAGCGTTTGGAAGATTCTAGAGCCCGTTAGCTTGGCGGGAACCCCTCCCCCATGCCGGTACTGCGCATGCTCCTCCCACCGAGCAACGGTCTCTCCTCAGTTCTGGTCTGCCGAAGAAGATGGGACCTGAAAGAGAGGGGAAGGCAGGGCGGGGATCTATGAGGGCACAGATGACCACTCGAAGAACCACAGTTACAGGTAAGCAACCTGTTCTTCTTCTTCGTGGTCTCTGTGCCTCATACATTAGGAGACTGTGTAGCTTACCGGTAAGATGGTGGGTCAGTTCCCAGGCCCTAGAGGACAGAAACCAGCACAGCACGGCCAAATCGAGCATCTCTCCTGGAACAGCAGTCGAGCCTGTAGTGGCAGACGAAGGTTGATGGTTGGGACCAGGTCGCCACACGGCACAGCTCTGACAGATTGACGCCTCGCAGGAGGGCAGCAGATGTCGCCACGGCCCTGGTGGAGTGGGCCCGAAGAAGGTCTGGCGGAGGCTTCTTGGCAGGCTCGTACGCCAGGTGTATAGTCTGTACCATCCATTTGGAGAAACGCTGGGTGGATACCTTGTGGCCTCTCCGGCATGTGCCATAACAGACAAACAGATGGGGTGTCTGCCTGTAGGCCACAGTCCTGTCTTTGTAAAAAGCCAGAGCCCGACGAACATCCAGGGAGTGGAGGGACCGCTCCAGAGGTGTAGTCGGGTCAGGATAGAAGGCTGGCAGGATGATGTCCTGGCTCAGATGAAAGCTGGACCACCTTCAGCAGGAAGGAGATGTCAGGCCAGAGAACCACCTTGTCACGATGGAAGACCAGGTATGGCTCATCGCACCGTAGCGCCGTCAACTCTGCCGCCCGCCTGGCAGAGGTGACAGCCACTAGGAACACGGTCTTCATCGCGAGCAGCCTGTCGTCCGTCACAGCCATGGGCTCAAAGGGCGGCCTCGTCAGCTGCGACAGCACCAATGACAGCGACCACAACGGTAGCGGCGGCGATACCAGCGGGTAGAGGTGCTGTAGGCCCTTCAGGAACTGCTTGACGGTACCGTCCCTCAAGAGCGCAGCCGATGGGGATCGTGGCGGCTGGTATGCCACGATCGCGGTGAGGTAGACCTTGAGCGACGGAAAGGCCAGGCCCTGTTGCCGGAGATGAAGGAGGAAGTGGAGCATGGTATGCAGGTTGACAGGCGATACTGGCTCTCGACGTTCCTCGGCGAAGGCCACGAAGCGCTGCCACTTCTAGTGGTAGTTCCTTCGCATGGACTCCTTCCTGGCCACGGTCAAGACGTTCCCGATGGCCAGGTCATCTAGGGCGATATCCTCCAGACATGGAGGGCCAATACTGGCAAGTCCGGGTGCAACACCAGTCCGTTGGAGTGGGACAACAGGTCCGGTACCGTCAGAAACCTGAGAGTCCTGCCCCGGGCGGCCTCGATCAGGGGTCCGAACCAGTGCTGCCTCAGCCTGCACGGTGCCATGAGGATCACGTCTGCTCAGTCCGCGATGATCTTCGCTATCACGTGGCCCAGGAGCGGGAACGGAGGGAAGGCGTAGATCAACCCCTCGTCCCATGGGAGCTGGAACGCATCGCCGATGGAGTGGCGATCGTGGCTGGCTCTCAAGCAGAAGCGGCGGCACTTCGCATTCCGGCTGGTCGCGAAGAGGTCGATGGTCAGCTCGCCCCATCTCCCCATCCGGAAGGCCTCGTCAGACAGGGACCACTCGTGGTGGGAAGTGGTGTCCCTGCTGAGGGCGTCCGCTGTGGTGTTCTCCTGCCCCACCAGGTGAACCGCCACCGGGTGTATCTGGAGCGGGACGCACCAATTCCAGAGGTCGAGGGCGATACCCAGCAGTGCGGTGGAATGAGTCCCTCCTTGCCTGTTCACGTAGCAGACTACCGTCGTGTTGTCGGTGAGGATCAGCACCGTGCGGCCCGTGACCAGGTGTCGGAATGCTCTCAGGGCCTTGTGGATCGCCAGCAGCTCAAGAGCGTTGATGTGGAGGAACAGCTCGTTGTCCATCCACCGGCCTCGGACCCGGAGATCGCCGGTGTGCGCTCCCCAGCCGAAGAGCGAGGCATCCGTCGTTACCGTGACCGATGGCTTGGGTTCGCAAAACGGCATGCCTGACAGGAGGTTCCTGTACGACTACCACCATCAGAGCTATCGACGAACCTGTTGGGGCAGGCGGTATCAGCAGCGCTAGTCATCCCAAAGTGGATCGAAGACCCTGACGAACTAGTGCTGGAGCAGCCGTGCGTGTAACCTGGAGAGGTAGGTTATGGTGGTGGTCGAGGCCATGTAGCCGAGGAGCTGCTGAATCCTCCTCGCTGACATCGTCGCGGCCTCGAAGGCGGCGGACGCTGCCTGACAAAGCGTCCGCGCCCTCTCATCCGGTAGGAAGGCCCTTGCCAATACGAGTCGAGGGTCGCCCCAATGAAGTCGAGAACCCGGGTGAGTTCGAGGTGGGACTTCTTGGGGTTGACCCTGAGTCCGAGCCGAGTGAGAAGAGACAAAGTCCGATGAATGTCTCTGTACAGTTTCTGTTTGCAGGATGCCACACATAGCCAATCGTCCAGGTAACACCAGTCCGTCGGAGTGGGACAACAGGTCCGGTACCGTCGGAAACCTGAGAGTCCTGCCCCGGGCGGCCTCGATCAGGGGTCCGAACCAGTGCTGCCTCAGCCTGTACGGTGCCACGAGGATCGCGTCTGCTCGGTCCGTGATAATCTTCGCTATCACGTGGCCCAGGAGCGGGAACGGAGGGAAGGCGTAGATCAACCCCTCGTCCCACGGGAACTGGAACGCGTCGCCAATGGAGTGGCGATCGTGGCTGGCTCTCAAGCAGAAGTGGTGGCACTTCGCATTCCGGCTGGTCGCGAAGAGGTCGATGGTCAGCTCGCCCCATCTCCCCATCCGGAAGGCCTCGTCAGGGTAGACGGAGTAGACGGAGACGCCTTTCATCAGCAGGAAGGACACGACCGGAGCCATGCACTTGGTAAACACCCATGGTGCAGTGGAAAGACCGAATGGCAGCACCCGGTACTGGTAGTTGGTGCCGTCGACCTCGAATCGTAGGTATCTCCTGTGCTGCAGGCGAATCGAGATGTGAAAGTAGGCGTCTTTGAGGTCTATGGACGCAAACCAGTCTCCTCGCCGGAGGAAGGGGAGGATCGAGGGCAGCATGACCATCTTGAACCTCTTGGGGCGGATGTAGTAGTTCACCCCTCAGAGGTCTAGTATGGGCTGCAGGGAGCTCCCCGTCCACCTTCAGCACCGTGAAGTACCTCAAGTAGAAGCTGGTGGTCTTGGCTGAAGGTGGGAGCCTCTCGATCGCTCCCTTTTCGAGGAGGGACTGGACCTCTTCCAGTAGAGCCGAGCTGGCCAGTGTGGAGTAGTACACACCCTGTGGCGGAATATCCTGGAACTCGATGGCGTACCCCAGGCGGATGATGGTAAGTACCCAGGAGTCTGCAGTGATCTCCCGCCAGCGATCGAGGTCGCTGGCCAGGCTCGGGTGATGGATCAAGTCTACCGGAGGGGCGAAGGATGGCATGGGTGGAGTCCTGCAGAGACCATCAAAAACGGGACTTTGCTCCGGAGGACGACTTCTTCGACGACAAAGATGGACGCCATCTAGGAAGCCTCCTCGAAGCCGAAGACGTCTATGGCCTCGACACGGTCGACCGCGGGGACCGCGGTTGGTATGCTGATGAGGAGGAGGACCTTCTCCACGAAGGCCTTGGCTGGAAGGTGCGGCGAGATTGGGCAGGCTGGTTTATACCCATCTTCTTCGCAGTCAGCCGGGCCTTGACGAGGTGATCCGTAGCCTCGTCGGTGGAGGTGTGGAAAAGCCCTTCGCCGTTGAACGGAAGATCTTCGATCCATCGACGGCTGTCCTCCTGAAGCCCAGAGGACTGGAGCCACATCTGGCGTCGGAGGGCTACGGCACCGACCATCACCCTCGAGGCGGCCTCCACGGCGTGCCTCAAGGTGGTGATCTGCTGGGTAGCCACCGCAACGGCCTCGCCGAAGATCTGAGTGGCTGAGGCGCGTGAATTCTCCGGCAGGTTAGCAAGCAGTGGAGCGAGTCGGTTGAAGAGGTTCCAATAGTATGCCACGAGGCAAGCCATCATGTTCACCGTCCTGGCCACCAGGGACGATGCCGAATAGAACCTATGGCCGAAGGCATCGAGCTTCTGTCCTTCACGGTCCGGAGGAGTGGTGCGCGCTGGAGTACCTCCCTTCGTTTGGGCTGACTCGACCACGATGGAGTTTGGTACAGGATGATTGAAGAGGAACTCCACGTTCTCCTTCCGCGTCCTGTACAGGTGTTCCAGCCTATGCGGGATAGGCTGCGCTGACACCGGCTTCGCCCACGGCTGCTTCATCGCTTTCACCAGAGTCGGGAAGACCGGGTCCTGGGCTTGCGGAGCAGGCTCGGTCACCTTGAGGCCAAGCGCTGTGGCCATCCGGAGGAGGATCGCAGAGAACTGGCGCACATCTTCCGATGCAGACTCCGGACCTGGCTCCCCGAAAACCAGCGGCAGGGACTCATGAGAAGAAGGGGTGGACTCAGCAGAGTCGAAGTCTGAGTCATAGGAGTCGCCAGATGGACTTGGCGACCTCTCCGCCTCCTTCTCCTCAGCCGGCCTACAGACCGAAGGTGCCAGGGTGACTGCTGGAGCTGCAGGCTGTGTCGATACCGGTGCGGCCGATATCGTGGCCGGTACTGGAGTCACCTGCAGGGCACGACTGCGGGCTTAGGACGGTGTGCCACCTGCATAGTAGACGTTGCAGCTACCGCCGATGGGCCACAGTAGACTGTGGCGCCGGGCGGGTAGCTGTGGTCATCGTCCGCGGGGATGGAGAAACAGCCCTGTAGCGGGGTGAGGGCTCCCGGGACCTACGGTGACTCGGCGATCGACGTAGCGGTGACCATTCATAGCGGGGGTGGTAGGCCTCCCGCTGTGGCAAGCGAGACCAGCGGCGAGGTGACCAGTACCGCGGATCTGGATGGTACCGGTCCCTGTAGGATGGAGAGTACAAGCAGTATGAGCCAGCCGGTTCGTGCCACAGCTGCTCCTGGGCGTACCATCCAAGGTAGGCAGGAGAGTAGGCGCTCTCACCCGAGCAAATCCTTTCCAGGCGCATCTCCCGATAGTGCGGGGATGGAGGCCTGGCCTGCTGCTCTGGTGAGCAGGACTCATCGCGTCGAGAGGCTGGGCGCTGCCTGACCACAGCCTCCTCTCGGCGGTCTGCTGAGAGCGGACGGCGACTTGGCAGGGTAATCTCCGCGGTCAGCTCGGGAGGATGAGGGGGCAAAGCCTGCATGGCCTGTTCCTCATCTGACACCTCGAGGATTTCCTGTTCCTCTGGAGGCTCCTCTTCCTCAGGGAGCTCCATCGGTTCAGGTTCCTCGGCGGGCTGAGTGGGTGGTGGAGTTGGGGGTCACCACAGTAGGTGGAGAGCGCCGCTTCTCCTTCCTCTTCTTCTTCCTTTCCTTCCCCCCCCCTTCGGTGGGGGGGCGTTTCTTCTGGGCTGGAGTGAGCGGCCTGGAGGAAGAGGAGGAGGCCTGTGAACCCGCAGGGTCCTCATGTGCCCGAGTTGCCGAGATCTTCGGTATTCTCAGCAACTTCATGATCGGTACTGAGCCCGGTACCGATCCAGATGATGTCGAGGGCATGGCAGCCACTGCCGCTACCGAGAAGAAGAGGAGGCTGGACGTCTCTCGGCCATCGTCTCGGGGGGTTGCGCCCACAAAGACTGTTCCCAGCAATGGGATTTAAGCCTCGCGGCCCTGTTGCGAAGGGTCTGGTAGTAAACTTGCAGATGGGGTAGGCTTGGACAATATGACCCTCTCCCAAACAGAAGAGGCACTTGGAATGCTGGTCGGAAAGAGCAACCTTCCTTCCACAGGAGGTGCAGTTTTTGAACAATGCTGACATACACAAAGTGAAGGGCGAGGCAAAGAGAGTCCGAGGGCGCCAAAAAACAGAGTCTGAGATCCAAAACCGTAAACAGTCCAGAAATGGGTCAAAACCAATCAACTCCACAACAAGACAAATCCGAAAGCCGAGAGGGGTGGTCAAAATCCAATCCGAAGTCGAAAAACCCGAGAAAATCGCAATGAAGCACAAGAAAAACACAAGCCAACGAGAGAACCTTCTGTACGCTGAGGCAGACAAGAAAGAACTGAGGAGAGATCGTTGCTCGGCGGGAGGAACATGCGCAGTAGCAGCGTGGGGGAGGGGTTCCTGCCAAGCTAACAAGCTCTAGAATCTTCCGAACGCTACCGCGCAGGTGCGAAAGCTCCTAATGTATGAGGCACAGAGACCACGAAGAAGAAACTGCACCTATCCTGAAGTCTTCAGTCTGGGAAGTGGTAAGAAGGACGGAACTCAGCAAAGAGGTGGCTGAGGGGGTCACTCAACTAACAGAGTGCCAGTCTGCTAGTGTGGCAGGGAGTTCTCCGCAAAGACCTCAAAAACTAGGACTACTTATAGGGTGGAACGTACCTTGAGGGTAGGCCCTCTCCTGGGAAGAAGACGTGCTAGACAATGACAACTTGGTAGTTTGCATGATTGGTTTATGTAGATGGGTCTTGCCTTATAGGATTTTCCAAAGTCAAGAGTTGCTCAACCTGGGGAAAACACGCTAATCCCCTCATGTTGACTACTCCTGGCTGAGGACCCTTTGTTTAGGTAGATGGGTATTGCTTGAGGTCTCCTTGAGCTATGTGACTGGGGATTTTCCTGGCCTGACCTAGTTTTAGTCGCTCGACCTCTTTGCCTACATGCCCATCCAGGCAACCTCTCTGACATGGTGGGCATATTTGATATCAAATTTATAGTCCCCAGGATAGGGTATTCCAGTGGGGTAACAGCAGGACACTATATTTTACTTTAATAAAATGTTTTTAACCTCTTAAACCTAATCTGTCATCACAGCAGCAGCACTGTCAAGGCCAACTACACATCAAGAACTCTATTGCTCAGACAGTAGGTTTCAAATTATCTTCCTGTAGTGCTTTAGAAAATTATCTGAAGTTCCTCAATGCAGAAAGGAGCTATAACTGGCCAATTTCCCTCCAGAATAGCTGGCTCACCACTACAATCTTTACCTGAACCTTGCAGTCACAGAAAGTTTCCTGTATTTCGAGTCATTTTCTGTTCTGCCACCAGGCAATAATGATACAGTCAATAGGCCTGAACAAAAGTCCTGCCTGCCCCAAGGCAGTTTTTGGTCTCTTGGCCCCTCCAGTCTCCCCGTAGTATCCTTTCTCTGGTCACTACAAGAGCGATTTTTCTCTCCTGGAATTGTCCAGGAGCATCAATTTACCATTTAAAACAGGTTATAAGGACAAACCCTGTCACTGTAGCATCAAAAATATCAATTTCTCAAAACCAGAAGTGGATCTATTTCCACTTTTGTGGCTGGGGCATTTTAGTAGTCTTAGGAATGAAAAACAACTGTGCTTCAAATAATGAACCAAGCAGAGACCCAAAGTCAGCTCATTTGTATAAGGGTGGAGACTGGTATCCTTCAAACCTATTAGCATAAAAGAGCTCATGTTTTGTAATAAAGGAATAAATGGATTTATGTATGTATGAAAGAATAAGAATAGAACAGAATATGCGCACTTCCCACCTCAGCAACTAAAATCCCTTCCCATTTCTGATTTCCTCCCATACAGACAACCAAAATGGAAACATAAGATTAACTGCATCGTCTAATGTGGTGCATGTTCCAATGTTAGTCACGATGACATCACATAAGTCCTGGGGTGGAGTTGAGGAGTACTGGGATGAAGAGGAGGAGGATTGGGATGAAGAGGAGGAGGAGGAAGAAAATGTGATTCGAAGCAGATTTGCTGAGAGCTGGCTGTGGAAGGAGGTGACTCTCCCTTTCAAGGCAGATGCTGATGGGTATGAGGGAACAAGTGTCTTTTGTAACATTCTCATTTTGACCAAGGAAAACCAAATGCTTTTGTATGAACAAACTGTGAGAGTTAGGCATGTTTTGTCCATAGTTATTGTGCATTTTTTCCTCTGCTCATAGGATTTGATTATTCAAAATATATAGGGCTGGGGCAAACACAAAATAAGAAATATGCATATAGACTGTGCAAGTGGAAGGGCCTGTGCAGATAATCCATAAGGACCACAGAGAACTAAACCTGGAGTTGTGCAAAGTCCAACTCACCCGTTTGCAAAGATTACACAGTGATTCTGCCAAAACGTTGTTGATCAATATTACACTGCAGCTGCAAGGGCTCCAAAGAAAACCTTTCAATAGAGGAATGAAGCCTGAGATTTTTTGAATGGTAACTGGAAATTTCCATGCATATACACAAACAGGTGGTAAACATGTCTGAGAAAAATTCCTAAGAGTAAATACTTAGCTGAGAGAATCCATATGCAAGCTAGTGAACTGTGAGCTAGACAGCATTACAGTTAGATGGATCTGTAATTGTTTGACAAACTGAACCCAGAAAGTAGATCGTGTGATTTCCCCCCCCCACAAAAAAGGGCACTTTCCTCTTTATAGGCTTAATATATATTTTATACAACTCAGAGTTATCGAAGACTCACTCTTGCTGGTATAATCTTAATATTTACAACCAGATGAAGGTTTCCTTTTTAGAATAAGAACTTTTCAGATTAGTTTTACAGTTATAACAGAAAAATACTGATTTGATTATACTATTAGAAACACAACATAGATTATGAAATTATTGTGAACTATCTCCAGTTTAATAGGTTAATATTTGGACAACTTTTCTGCTGTACTTTTGAGAACTGTGAAACCAAGCATATGTTGTAATATCCTCTAGATAGAAAAATTACCCAATAATCTTACAGAACTTCTGGAAGAGCATGGCATTGTGAATGGATTAATGGAATTCATTTATCAAAAAATTTCAACATTGCATGAGTATACATTCTCATGCTACTTAAAACTTAAAAACTAATGAATAACCTTTGGACCATAATATGTCTTCAAATGGAAAAATACCTTTAGATAGATTTTTCCTCCAAAAGCATTTACTGTATTTGCTGGCATATAAAACTTGGTAATTTAAAAAATCCAATTTTTTTGATTTAAAAAAAAATCATTGACTTTTATTCTGGAGAGTATGCCCCTTTAAACAAAGGTTGGGTGAGCCTCTTTCAGGAATGATTTAGTTGTTTATTCCTATTGTGGCAGACAGTTGGAATAGATGGTCCTTTTGGTCCCTTCCAGCTTTAAAAAAAAGTTTAAAAAGTTATTTTAAAAATAAAATATTACACAGTTACGGTTATTCATACAACATGCATTGAATACTAAGTGCACTAAGTACACTGCATTTACATGAAAAGCCTAAGTATAAACATTAAGACTGGTAAAATTTCAAATGTAGTACTTGTGATTTAACTACATCTAGATGATCTAAAATTCCTAAATTGTATATGCCCCTGTAATATTTGCCTATGGGTAGTAATGACAGAAGAACAAAACCTAGCCACCTTCTCTGTAGTTCATATATCCAAATCTGCAAGCAGGAGACAAAGGTGAAATCTTTCTGACCTTCCTGGAAATTTTTGTAGACTTGGAATAATTAATTTGTAGACTTGGAATAATGGAACAATGCCTTAACAAATGGACGATACAATAAAACACGATCCACAGATTCTATTTCTACACTTGAACACGGGTAGGTACACTTCTCATAAGGTATCTTTTCATATTTGCTTTCCAAAATGGCTGTTGGGGGCACGTTAAAACATGCCACAGTAAAAGCAGATCTAAGTTTGGGAGCTATTAAGTTTGGGAGGTTGGACTAGGTGGCCCTTGTAGCCACCTCCAACTCTACAATACTATGATTTTGTGGTTTTAATTAGTATGGTAGTAAAAGGAGTTTTAAAAAAACAGAATATCTTTTATTTCTGGAGTGTATATATTTTAAGAACTTTCAGTTTATTGGACTTGGTGAGTTAGGAAAGCCAAAGGAAGAGGTTTAGAGTCTCTTAGGTCCACTGATGTGGAAGCCATCACTTGCTACTGGCACCTGAGTCCTGGTACCACGTTCCCTTCTTTGATCACACCGGCACTTCAGAAGGCATTCTCATCATTCAACATTCACCGTGCATCCAAAAGAAGAACTCCAGGGGCATCATTTCAGCAGTGGTCTGCTTAGCAAAAAATAATAACAACAGCAGCAACAACAATAAAATCATATTTATTTTTATCCCACTATTTATCCAACATTAGGCCTCAAAGCAGTTTACACTTTAAAACAATACAATTTGAAAACATATAAATAATGCATGCAACCTAAATGAAATGTGGGAAGGGATCATTGGCTGGAATTACAGTTGCTGTTTTCTTATATAGCATGGTAGTCCCCCATTAAGGAATATATAGTATATATGTTTGCGCATTTAGTTTGGTCTCCTTGTCATTACCTTTCATTGTCTAGCTTAGAGCTCCTTCAACAGTCAAGGTAATTGTTTTCTCCGCTGATTGTGCCTTACAGTCTATGGATGTTGGCTCATATGACACTCCAAATAACTAAATTAAACAAAAAATCCACTTGGAGAACACTAGCTTATCAGGCTGGGTGGGGGATGCTAGCCTAGACTTTTCTGTGAACATGCTAATTTTCTGTTTGCAGGGTTTCTAAATTTTCTAAACAGAAGAACATCTTCATACAAAACAGCCCAAGATGGTTTTGTCTGAGTTTTGTCTGGGACATTTTGAAAAGCTACATCTGGAAAAAGGAAGCAATAGGTCTACTTACAAGAAAAGCCAGATTACTGGAAAAGAAGGGTTTTAAACCTTGTCTAGGGCAAGATACAGCTATCTTCGAATAGAAATGAGTATTTCTCCTTCAAGCAATCACTGGTTCTCCATCTCCTTTCTTGTCAAATACCCTGCTCATATCAGTTCCTTTCATACTTTTAGGATTTCTTCCAAAGTAATTCCAGCAAACGTGGAGGACTCCATCACCACCTGGGAGGGGTTGGCTATCAGTGGCTCACAGACAAAAGGTGAAAGGCACAAGAAAACTGCTTCTCCAGCTTTGATCAGGTGTACAGCTGATGGGTTAAGCTCCTTATGGAGTAATTTGATCCTTGGTGGAAAGGCATAAAAGTAGGGATGTAGCTGTGGGGGCAAGAGGGGGAGAAGGGCATTTCTCTTCCAAATGAGAATTCTGCTCCTCAAATGATATTTTCCTTCAGTCGCCAAATTTCTAGCATTGCAGAGAGAGAGAAAGACATTGGAAAGTGTTCATGCTTAGAATGCTTGCTGTATTTGGATTCACTTGGTAACCCTTTACTTTCGATGTCTTAATTATATTTCTAAGTGCCCAACTGACATTTTAAGACACTGCAGTGCTAGAAATTGGGTAACTGAAGGAAAATTTCATTGGGGAGGTGGTCAGAATTCCTGTTTGAAGGGCAATGCCTTCATTCTGTCCCCACCTCTACCCTGACCCATAGGTACACCTCTGCCTAAGGTGGGATTCCTAGATTCTCTTTTGCATTTCAAGAGGAAAAGAGAGAACTTTAATAGACACATTTGTCATTTCATAGGTATGGAAACCTGAGTTGCTATTTTCTTTCTTCTACTCACTCATTAACAGTCCTTTTATTTACTGCATTTTGTCACTACCTTTCAAGACTGCATTCTTCCTGACTCAGGCCCTTTCCACAACTTACCTTCTCTCAGTGCTGGGGAGCGGGAATCATCCTCTGCTGAAAGGCTCTCGCGTCCCCGCTGCTTCAGCTCCGCACGAGCTGCCTGCTCCCAAGCAGGCAGTGCTACAGGCCCACCTCTTCCTTCTGCAGAGTTTCCCAGGCTGTGCTGGGGCAGGAAGCATGACTGCCGCAGCCCCTGAGGCTCCACACATACGGCAAGTGTGCACAGGGCCCTGGAGCGATGCCCGATCGTGCACCATTTTCGGCTGAAAGCCAAAAATGAAAAAGTGTGCGAGCGGCACCTACCCTACCCTGGAGCGTCACACGATTGTGAGTGCATCATGCAGATCGCTCCTCACAATCACGTGACGCTCCAGGTGCCCTTTCGTATGGCAAATGCCATGTGAAAAGGGCCTCAGACAGGTTCCTTACTACACTGTTTATAGTGTTGTTATTCCACTTAGAGGCCCTTCCCTAAACTGCAAACTCCAGGATTCCATAGGATGTTGAAAGTGGAATAATAGCACTATAAACAGTGTGTGAAAATGGCCTCAGATTGCAATATAGAACATAAAATTCAGTATCAATTTAACAGCTCCATAAAATCACAAGCTGAATTTGAATTGAACTGTGAATAAGTTGAAGCAATCCAAAGCCAAAGCCAGCAAAATCTAAACAACAAAAATCTGCAAAAAACCTTCTGTAAAAAGGCAGAAACAATAAAGGGAATGGGTCACCACTTAAAAGACCTTAGTTCTGTTGCCCACCAGCCTTTCTATTCTTAATGATCAAGCAGAGTAGGGATTCCAGTGATTGTGTTATGTAATTATGTTAAAACTCAGGCCAGATCTTAACAATGTAGGACCCATGAGGACTCAAAACTTAAGGCTTGAATGGTCAAAAACAGCACTTAGAATTGAGTGTGTGATGGAAGTGAAAACCAGTGGGAGCTGGTACCGAATTGGGATAGTAAAATCCATCCACCAAGCCCAGGCCCTTTCTGCACCTTACCGTCTTCTGGCGCTAGGGTGCGGGGATTGCGCAAGTAGCCTCTGGCAAGAGGCTCTTGCATCTGGGGTCCTTCAGCTCTGCATGAGCTGCCTGCTTGTGCAAGAGCCCTGCCTCTTCCTTCCACACCGCAGTCTGGGACTTTCCCAGGCTGCGCTGTGGCAGGAAGCACGACCGCCGTGGCTCCGGAGGCTCCACACACCAAGTAAGTGCACGCAGGGCCCAGGAACAATGCGTGATTGAGCACCATTTTCGGCTTCTAGCTGAAAATGAAAAGGTGCGCGATCAGTGCCTGCCAGTCCTTGGAGCATCGCGCAGTTGTGAGTGCGCTGTGCAAATTGCTCCTCACAATCGCACAACGCTCCAGGCCCTCTTTGGCATAGAAAATGCCTTGCAAAAAGGGCCCCAGTAAGCAGTGGAAGGGCTATGTTCTGCACTAGCTGTAGTTTCTAGGTCATCTGCCTAGAACAACCTCACCCAGAGCATATTGCTGTAGTCTGGTCAAGCTTACTAGTCCTCTTTCCTTCAGTAGAATTGCTGTTGGTGTACTAGCCAAAGCTGGCAAAAGAACTGGGTACTTTTCACCTGTGCTTCTACATGTCATTAAATCTAGAAACGCTAAGCTACAAGTTTGGTCTCAGCTTGGAGTGCAACCCTGCCCAATAGGAGTTGAATTTCTTTATTTCCATTTTATCTGGATAAAAGATTTTTGCAGCCCTTACAACAAGTAAATAACAACTGTGCATTTCATGAGGGAGGCACACATGCTTTAGAAGACCCCTGGGTGAGTAGCAAGAGGCATAATTCTGGTCACATATTTTAGTTTCCAAACAGATGACCTAAGCCAATAGTTGATTTCAGTATCAAAATGGCCATAAAATAGCTGTCTTTCTCTTCAAGCTGCAGCCAAAGAGAAGTCTAAGGCTGCACTCTAAACTCACTTACTAAGGAGGAACTTGAGCTGAAAGTGCTCATATCATATCTGACTCATTCTGCATTGGACGATACAATAAAATGCAGTACAAAATACAGAATGCCAGCAGCAACACTAAAATAAAGTTCCTGCACTGTCATCAAATGCTAGGAGCCTAAGAGCATAAAATGTCAGGGCCTAGCGAATCCCATGAGGGAAAGCTCTTTTTAAGCCTAATTATAGTTTGGCAAGGTCAGAGTGGGGAGGGATGGTTAAGGTTTGAAGTACTGTCACTATACTCAAGAGTGGACATGAGTGACTGCTAGTTTGCTAGCAGAGAAAGCAGCACTTTGGGTGAAAAATGTTCCCCATCCCATCTGAGTAGTGAGCTCCTCTTCTGTTTCATTTGGCACCCCAAAACAAGGCTTCTGCTGCCATACAGAACATACATCTGCCTCATGTGTTGTGGGCAATATCTGAGTCTAAAATGAGAGGGCTGTCTTAAGTCGTTGATCCTCCTCCGAAGCAGTAGCATTCAAGATATTGTTTACTAAAGCTCTGTGTTTTCCTCTTTTGAATCAACCAGGCATCTGTGTGGCTGATCCTTATGAAATAATGGTGAAGAAAGATTTCTTTATTGATCTACGGCTTCCCTACTCCATTGTGCGCAATGAACAAGTGGAAATACGAGCTGTAGTATACAATTATGGACCATGGCCTCTCCATGTAAGTCTTTTCAACTTGTCATGGCAATTAGACCAAGCTGGGAGAACTGGAAAGAGATATGTTAGGGGGTGACACCCCTTACGTTCATTTTAACCAACATATGCCCCAAACATGTGGTTTAATACAGCTGACTACTTTTGCTTAGAAGGCCTCGTGAAGAAACTAGGTGGGGTCACGAAGTAAAAGTTATAGGAATAAGCAACGTAGGTACTGACATGACCAAACTCTACTATACCCGCTAGCACTTTGGTTGCTGTCATGTCTTCAGACATTTACTCTAGGTCAGTCATTGCTTCATGTCAACAAATACAAGGAGAGCCCAAAAACTGAAAGTCCTGTCTTCTAGTGTGGTTTCTTATCTCCACTAGAGTCAAGAAGCCTCTTGAACCAATGTAACATCTTTGGTCAATGTATGCAAACCTCACTGATTCTTGCAGCGTTACTTGCTCTTACAGTGCATTATGTACTGGAGATGTCCTGCGACTCCAGCAAAATCAGGAACAGACAAGAAACCTGTAGATGCATGTATCATGTTTGTCAAGATCACTGGTGTTTGGAGCTGATAGAACACCGCGAACTGTGAAATGAGATGTTGTTGTTGTTGCTTTCAAGTTGTTTTGGGCATGGCAGCCCTAGAGCAAATTTATCATTGGTTTTCTTGTCAAGATTTGTTCAGTGGTAGTTTGCTATTGCCTAAGTCTGAGTTCAAGAGACTGAGCCCATTTCTGCACTACACTGTTATAGTGCTATTCTTCCACTTTCAACGTCCTGTGGAATCCTGGGCTTTGCAGTCTAGGGAGGGGCCTTTAGAATTCTCATCCAGAGAGCTACAAACCCCAGAATTCCACAGGATGTTGAAAGTAGAAGAATAGCACTATAACAGTGTAGTGCGGAAATGGCCTATGACTTTCCTAAGTGGGAAAGTGGAGATTTGAAACCTGGTCTCCCAAAGTCTGAGTTGAATACTCAAATCAATACATCATGGTAGCTCACGCATGGGCCATTAGAAATGCCTTACATGCATTCATATTTCAGTCTGGGATGAGTTCAAGATCAGAGTCTGCTTAATTGGGTCTGCATTTTGTACAATTCCCAACATCCATTTAAAACTTGTTGCCCTCTCCACGCAAAGCCTGCGTTAAAAAAATTCTGTTCTTAGGATGTCCTTTGGAAGGCAGATAAATGCTGGTTGAAGCTCTATTGATTAGGCAGGTTTGCTGTGTGGTTTTGTAGGTCCGGGTGGAACTGGCGTACAATGAAAAAATCTGCAGTTCCAGTACTTCAACAAAGCCATCCCGACAGCAATTTACAGTTAATAATGGTGCTTCCAACGATGTCACCTATAAGATCATTCCTCTGGAGCTTGGAGAAGTGGAAATTGAAGTGAAAGCTGTTGTGAGAAGATTGTCATTGACAGACACTGTGAGAAAAAGGCTCCGCGTCGTGGTAAGTAACTTGATAAATGTTAAGAAGGAAGAATGCATCTTCAGACTGGATTTGGTGTGTGTATTTTGGCAGGCATAAAATATGAAATTTCATAAGCTATCCATTCTCAGGTGTTAAATATCATTGTATATTGTGTCTTTAAAAAAAAATCTCTCAGATACAAATAGCTAGGACTGTGCAACTAATTCAGCCAAATCCCAAACGAACTGGGATTCAGATCAAATCAATTCTGGTGTGGAATAGCACAATCAGAAGCTATTCGGATTGATCTATAAATCTAGACATCAAAAATGAAGTGGGAAAAAGCCGTTTAGTATGTCTCCAAGGTAATCATATGAAGAAAATACTAACTGCTAGAATGAAGGGACTGGTGCAGGGAACTAGGCTTTGCTCTTTGACAGCTTGAGCATGTATTTTGTGGGAAAAAATCTTGTCAGCACTCTTCTTTCAAATTCTTTCAAAGAATGTTCCACAACAATTGGGTGAATCCCATGCGCCAGCCAGAACAGGCAGGAGTCCATGGTCTTTTTCCATTGTGACAGTTAGGACCCCTTCCCTTCTCTGACAGTTTTTAGTATCCTGCTGAATGAACCAGTCAGGTTTTAGCCTTCTCTGTCAGGCCATTATAGCAACGTTTAGTTTAGGGAAATGGAGAAAGTTGGAGAAGTCAAAAAGAGAGTGCCTGATTTGGCAAAGAAGATGAGCTCCCAGATGCCCAACATTCAGTGTGACTCTGAGGAGAGGAAAGAAAACGCCAAAAGTTTACCATCTCAGATGCCAACTGATCAGCATGACTCTGAGTTTAATAAGAAGGAGGTGTGGAGATCTGGGGGAAACAAGAGGACCTTTCTCCCTCTCAATGCTGCCCTCAGCCTTGAAAAAGAAGCTAGGAATTTTCCCCAAATTCTCTTAATTCTGAGCTGCCACCACTACCACTGATTTAACCCGCTCTACAACAGTGCAGTGGGACGTTGCTTGGAAATTCCTGGTCTCTATCTTCCCAGATCCTTCCCTTTCCTCACCTCTCCCTTCTGAGGTACAAGGAATCCTATTCACACATGCACCGAGAAACAAGGTTTGGGAATGGAGAGGGAACTGAGGCTTTACAGAAAAATATTTATTTTAAACAAGCAAGGTAAGCAAGAACTAATGCTCACGAAAGTGCATCCCCCCTTTCAGGTACACTTCTTAGTTACAGATAATTATAAGTACAAATATATTCTCAGAATCAGCCAAACTATCCAGAATAAGAGAGTTCTAAAGCAGCTGCTAGACCCATTCTACGCTACTTACAGCAGTTAGTCATTTTTAAGTTGGTATTTTTGGGGAGAGCCAGGAGGCAGCCTTTTCTGCCTCTCACGGCTTCCCTCCTTCCCCTCATGGACTCTTCTAAGCTTCTAGAAGCTTCTGTCTTTTCTCCCCCTTGATTGGCTAATTCTGTCATGTGACCTCCAATCAATGACCCTATTCGCATCTTACCTTTTCGCGGTGCTGGGGTGCGGGGCTCGCGTGAGCAGCCTCCGGAGGAAGGCTCTCGCTTCCTTGCTTCTTCGGCTCCGCATGAGCTTCCTGCTCGTGCAAGATCCCCGTCTCTTCCTTTCACAGTGCAGCCTGGGACCTCCCAGGCTGCACTGAGACAGGAAGCACGACCGGTCCGGCTCCCGAGGCTCCGCGTGCAAGGTAATTTTCAAGCCGAAAATGAAAAAAAATGTGCGCACGGTCCATATCAGGTCCTTGAGCATTGCGCAAAAGTGAGTACGTCGTGTGGACTGCTCCTCACATGTGCGTGATGCTCAAGGGGCCCTTTCGAATCAGAAATGCCCTGTGAAAAGGGCCAATGTAACCTAACCCTTTGTGGGCATGAGAGAGGACTAGCTTTCTTAAGCTATAATATTTAGATAATGGGGAAACCCCCAGTATTGCAGGAGATAACTAAGGCCCTTTCCCCAGCTTACCTTGCCCTGACGTGGGCGTGCAGGGATCACACGAGCAGCCTCTTGTCCCCTCTGCTTCTTCTCCGCAGCAGCTCCCTGCTGGGTGGCAGGAAGCATGAGGGCTCCACCTCTTCCTTCCGCAGCACAGCGGGGTACTTTCCCAAGCTGTGTTGGGAGGGGAAGCATGAGAGCCATATCTCCAGAGGCTCTGCATGCAAGGTAAGTGCGTGTGGTGCCCCAGAGTGATGCGCGATTATGCATCATTTTCGGCAAGAAGCCGAAAATGATATATTGCATGATCACTGCCTACTGGCCCCGGCAGTGTTGCGCAATTGCAAGGACGTCATGTGAAACCATCCTTGCAGTCACGCGATGCTCTGGAGGCCCATTTGCATGTGAAATAGCATGCGAAAAGGACCTAAAGGCAAACTCCTCCAGATGGCCACCCTAGTATGAGATAATTCAAGCAGCCGATGTTGCAGAACAGAGATAGAAACCCACAGATTAAGGGAAATCATTTATTTGTCTCAGTGGGATCATTCCCAAAAGACTGAGCCCCGCCACTTCATATTCACAGCAATTTATACATTTCCAGTACAATCATCACATGTTCAAGAAACGGAAACAGATCTGTTGTACATAAGTTCCCACCGTTCTCTAGCGTAATCTTACAAATGTTGCAAAGTAAGGGAAGCATAAACGTAGCATACCACATTTCATCCTCCCTAACATTTTATCTTACAGAGCTCTATTATATTCCCCTCAAACACAAAGAGAGAGAGACTTCATCTGCAAAGACAATTTACTGTTTTTCCCACACCTAGTGGTCATCTAGCCTGACCCGAAACTGTCTCCACCACATTCCCCCCTTTATGCTGAATTCATTAGCAATTCAAGCATAACTATTCAGTTTGTGCCATCAGAGCACGTACAGCAGCCTTTTCCTTCTATTAACCTAATCATTACAGATTGAAAACACTTTAACAAGCAGAGTACTGACAGGCAGATTTAGGAAGGCCATTGTTTTTGTGTAAAGCAATTCTACAAGCAGTGCCTTTACCCATGCTTACTTAGGGAACCAGATAATCATGTCCACATGCCTGCAGACTACAAGAATGATTTTCTAATATTGAATGCTTCAGAATGCATTTTCCCTTTTCACATTCAAACTCATTTACATAATAGGAGATAGTCTAAAGCTATTTCATGCTGGGTGACAGCCAACAACGCATCTGCCTTATATGAAGAGCAACTTCCACCAGGGGGATCATGGTGACTCCCAACCTCTCAGATACGTGTTGCCAGGATCATACCCATAGATTTCATCATAAGCTCTCTTCATTCTTGCCCAGCCAAACTGTCTATCCCATGCCTGCATTGGTTGGTGCACTGGGTGAAAGGTGATACCCTCAGTGGCCAAACCAATTCATCCCAGAAGACAAACCATATACCCATTTACCATTGTAAAAGCTGGTTTCTGCTGGGGAAATTAAAAAAAATATATATTTGAATATTGAGAGACCTTGGTAATAAGACTCTCAATCAGCAGAGTATTTTAGTAATTGCACAAAACGGAAGTTGAACAGATCACCAGTCCCACTTCTTTAACTACACCCCAAAAACACTTAATCTAGCTCAAAATAAGCACAAAAACAGTTTGGTTAAAAATATAAAAGAGTTTACTCACAAAAGCTTGTGCATAGTCTACACAGGTTCAATTCTTCAAGTAGGTAGGAAGAAAAATAAAGCACTCATATGCTTGCTGACAATGATCCCTGTTAGGAGATCTCAGAGCATGTTTTCAGGTCAAAAGGGGAGAGACAAAATGGCCAGAGAACCTTTTTCAAAAGAACAAGGGATGTGTATGTGCTGGAGGAAGAGGTGTTAACCAACAAACAGGAACTTTTCTCTCTAGGCTATCTCTCTATGCCTACAATAGACATGCAAATAAACTAAGTCATTTCATTAGGCATGCAAAGATTGCCACTCCCAACATTTTCTTCCTAGAACTTATTTAAGGAGGACCAGCCCCCCTTATTCCCATATAACTCAATGAAACCATTGCTATAACTACAGAAGAAGTCGACATTGGGATACTTTCCTTGGCATGCCTGTAGAGATTCAGGGATTTCAAACATTACATTACAATTGGGATAGTCTCCTAAGCTTAGCCCATGAGAAAATACCCAGCCATTACTGACATCCAGGGTGCTCAAGATCTGATTGACCAGTTGGTGAAATTCATTCACCTCCCAGCCTCCCTTGCTCAGCATCATCCTCGTCATCATCAACAATTGCCATATACACATATCTTCCAATCAGTCTGTAGTGATAAAATAGGTAGCCCAGGCTTCCCGCCCCTCCTATGCCTGCCACAATCCATAATATTGTCTCCCACATTCAGGATCTGGCCGTACGTGGAACAGTGCGTCCTTGGTAGCAACTGCAGTAAGGCCTAGTCCTATCTTCTTCCCTCTCCAGGTGGAGATCTGGCTGGGTGTCCAGCTTCCAGGTGTATAGACACAGCAGGGCCTAGCCTCAGTCTTCTTTCTGCTTTCTGGTAATTCTCAGCTTCAGGGGTTGCCCTGTGTTTGGGGCAACAGTCCAATCAGAGTGAGCCTTTTTATCCCAATGTAATACACCCAAGGCTTCATCCTGGCCACCTTTACTACAGTGGGAGTTATCACCACTACCTGATAGAGTCTCCTCCACCCATGACCAAGTTGTCTCCAATCCTTCACCCATATCTCCTGGTTGGAAGGGGTATACCTGTGTCTGTAGAAAGGGGAGTCACTATTCTAACATTTACTTCCTTATTTTACTCATAGATTTTCCTAATGCACTAACCTCCTCCTGTAGAGTTATGTTTCCTAATTCCTTGTGTCTCTCCTTAATCCACCCAAAATGGCTTCATACTTTGGCTAAAAAGGAGCAACCTTATGGTTCTGTGAGGTATGCACGTTATCGTATGCCTTATCATAATGGGGCTATGGGAAGAACAAAAAACACTCCTGGTTTCTCTGTTGTAGGCTGCACATGGAATGAGTGTGAGAAGTCTCTGTAAAAAGGGCTAGGAAGGTGGTATTGTGCCACTTGCCCTGTGTTGGCATCCAGTCCAAAGACATAGCCAGGGCTGTTGTCTGGGCCATACACGTTGAATTACTGTGTCTTCAGGATTTTGTTTCATCCTCTCCACGATTCCTAGAGCAGTGGTTCATCTTTGATGATCTTGTGGACAAATGCAGGTCTGTTGTTTGAGCCTATATTGTGTGGGCTTTTGGGGCTGGCGTTGGTCTCCTGGCAGTCTCACAGCCTTCAACTCTCCCTCTTCTCCGCCTTCTCAGTCAGAGTCTTTCAGCTGCAGTTCCGCTTATCACCTCTTCCTCCCAGCTCAGAGGTGTGCTATCATCTTTTCCTCCCAGCTTGAAGGGGTGCTCTGTCACCTCCTTAGCCTGCTGAGGCTGGGCCAGAGAGCCTTACCAATTGCCGCTCCATCCAGAACTGGTGGGGGGCCCCTTCACAATTTGGACTGCCTTGCATCTAGGACTCTGCCTTTCCCTGTGTTCTCCATGCTCTTGCTGCCAACTTCTCCTTCCAGAATGTCACAGCTCCAAGCCCTTGCCCTTCTCTGTCTGTGAGATGAGGGACAAAACCTTTTCCTCAGTCTTCACTTGACAGCTGGCCACAGACACCTTGGTTTGCAGAACCAATACAGTCAGATTCCGCTGAACCTATCCTCTCAGGTCTGCTTCTCTCTCCTTCAATGCCTTCACAGAAGCCAGCTCCCCTTCCAGCTTGCTGACAGTCTGTCTTTGCAGGTCTCTCAGCTCTTCACTGCTTGAGTCATTCTCCAAGCACAATTCCTCCAACTTCCTCTTTCCTCTACCAGCTCCTGGGCTCTGGTTGCCTCTTCCTGGAGGCCAGAGACCTCCACACAGTGCTCATTGGTGGGGTCTTTGCAGTTGGATCTCCAACGCTGCCTTGCCAGCCTTTTCTGTGGCTAGTCATCTTGGCTCGCTTCTCCTTCCCTTTCAGCCGCTTTTCTTCCTTCACAGAGCCAGCCCTCGATTCTGCTGCTGCGTAGCCTCTCCTAACTTGCCTGAAGCTCAGCCAGAGCTTTTTGGTGTTAGAAAGCCTCTTTCACTTGTTTAGCCTGCAGTTTCTGCTGGAGCTGCTGCTTAGACTTTCTCCTTAAGCCTCCCACACTCACCTGTCTTTCCTTTGGTGGCAGGGGATGGTTCTGCCAGCTGCTGCTGGAGCTCCTGGACTTTTGGTCCTGAGTTCTTCCTGACCTTCCAGCATCAGTCTTTTGGCTTTCTTCTGCTGCCCAATTCTAAAATCCTAAACATCAGATGGACTAAGGAAGGAGGGGTGAATGGATGGAAGTTCTTTGAGTTGCAAATTGACACCTCATTGAATCTTCACTGAAGCAGAGTTACGGCACAGTTTCCTTTCTTCCTTTTCTAAGACATGAGAGAATTTACTTGGATACACATTTGCTGAGCAAATCAGACTTGCTTCTGAGGAGGCATGCCTCTGATGTGCCTTTTCAATGCCTTGCACTCTTGGAAGGGCTACTTCCAGCACCACCCAGGTTTTCCAGTTCCTTAGGCATGCCTCCCATTATTCAAGACCAAGCATGGTCTAAAGGTTTGTTTTCTTATTAACATACTGGCTGAATTCCTGTTATAGCCAAGCTTCATGGCTTTAATGGGTTTGCCAGTCCACTGAAAACAGGAATTTTCTCATTACTTACTCCCTAGGTAGAACTCTTATTCCCAGTTTTCCTCTAATATCAGCCCCTATGGAATATTGGACTGAATGCTAGGGAGTTGGTCCTTCAAGGGTTAAATCTGAATCTTAGCACCTGAGGAGGAGGAGGGGCCGCGGGGGAATGGAGCGGCTTCAAGCACAAAAGACAAAAAAAAAACAGAGAGAAAACCACTTTCCTTTCCTGGAATTTT
This sequence comes from Iguana delicatissima, assembly GCA_948472985.1. Lineage (NCBI taxonomy): Eukaryota > Metazoa > Chordata > Lepidosauria > Squamata > Iguanidae > Iguana > Iguana delicatissima. The sequence continues at coordinate 104,470 of CAOKZL010002049.1, forward strand.
CCTACATACATTAAAGCAGTATCTGACCTCAAACCAGCCGAAAAGGCACAGAAAAGTAAAGTTTCCACTTAAACCTTTTTTTTTTTTTGTGGAATTTTTCAGCATACATTGAAGCAGAATCTGATTGAATCAGTGTCTGTCAACTGCCGCCCTCCACCCAGATTCTTTCCCAAAATGACAACATACAGTAGGGGAAGGGTTTGAGCTGAGGGTGATGGGATCCCAGCAGCTCAAGACATTAAGGGTTAACACTCAATCTTACTCATCAACCCAGACACCCGGAAACTCAACAGGGTGAATTGAGAATTGCGATGCCATTCATACACACTTTCGCTCAACAACACAGCCTCCCACAGCCTCCCATATTCCCTGTGTGTCTAAGGAATCTGCGGCTTCAGTGGCCCCTTCCGTTTGGAGCCACTATACTAGAGCAGACCCATTATAGGGGGTGATCAATCCCCTCTTCTCCCCAGTGTCCCACACTTTAGGGAGAGGCCCTGACACACTTACCTATGGCAGTGTCTGTGTCTGTATCAATTTTCCAAACCGTTCATGGGTTCTTGGCTGACAACCGTTCCCCTGGTTCAACACCCCCATGAGGAGGACCGTCCGATGACAGAATAGGGGGTACCCAAGTTCCCTATCAATGGGGGCACAGATGCCAGAGGAAACAGCTGCTGCTTAAGAGGGCAAAAGGCCCCTCTATCCCAGCATGGGCCCCCAGATGTTGCAGAACAGAGATAGAGACCCACGGATTAAGGAAAACCATTTATTTGTCTCAGTGGGATCATTCTCAAAAGACTTGTTATCACCGTGAACTGGCCTGGCTTCGGTAGACATTAGATATCATTTTGATATCATAATTCGGTCCTGTTTTGCCACCCTCAGTCAAGTGTTCGTGAGGCCCCCGAACAAGCACCAAGGTAGGCATGGCTATTAAATGCTGACTCATCTCTGTTTATACCAAGGCAAGCCAGAAACTGCCAGATCTGCTTAGGAGACCTCCCGAAACAAACACCTTAATTAAAGATGCACGCTAACACAAAGAGAGCCCTGCCCCGAGCAGGCACTCTGGCGAGCTGGAAGCTCAACTGCCCAAGCAAGCTGCGTCTGCATACCGGCCATCCTATTGTTAATTCAAATTTAACTCAATCATGTAAAAACTGACCTTTCGGAGACATTGTCTCTCGCCCAAAACTCATTGTTCTTGCCCAAGTACAGACTAGCCCACGGTCATACTTTCCCTATATAAGCCCCAAGCTCTGAGAGCTTCCTCGGATCACTCCGGACTTCCATCCAGCCTTGCTGCCGCTCTGTCGAGCGAATTCCCCTCAGCAACCCACGCTGAGTTTCTTTACTTCCATCTCCGGCTCTTCAGGACTGTGAGAAAGGTGTCGTATCACCCATTTTCCTCCAAAACTCTCATTTCCCGTTTCTTAGTTAGCTGTGTGCATGTGTTGTCTTATTTGTTGTTTGCCTGTTAATAAAACTAGCCATTTTGTTACTTTAAAACTTGTCTGGCTGCTCTTCTGACCTGATGCTGTATACATAGGGTAAAAGATCCCCGCAACGTTACCCTGCCTCTCACTAGCTTAAGTAAGTGCTCCAGCTAATTTTCCCCACCTTTTGTTGTTGTTGTTTGGTTATTTGGACGCCCCTCCTGGGACCCCCAATTCACAGGGTATCAGACTGAGCCCCCCCTTCATATTCACAGCAATTTATACATTTCCAGTACAATCATCACATGTTCAAGAAACGGAAACAGATCTGTTGTACATAAGTTCCCACCATTCTCTTGCGTAATCTTACAAATGTTGCAAAGTAAGGGAAGCATAAGCGTAGCATGCCACATTTCATCCTCCCTAACATTTTATCTTACAGAGCTCTGTTGTATTCCCCTCAAACACAAAGAGAGAGAGACTTCATCTGCAAAGACAATTTACTGTTTTCCCCACACCTAGTGGTCATCTAGCCTGACCCAAAATTGTCTCCGCTAAGGCCCTTTTCGCACAACATTTTCAATGCGAAAGAGCCCCTCGAGCATCACGCACATGTGAAAAGCGGTCCACATGATGCACTCACATTTGCACGACACTCCAAGGCCTGACGGGCTGTGCATGCATTTTTCATTTTTGGCTTGTAACCAAAAATGGTGCTTGGTCGCGCATCGCTCCGGGGTCCTGTGCGCACTTACCTTGCATGCGGAGTCTCAGGATCGGGGCCAGTCATGCTTCCTGTCCAGTGCAGTCTGGGAAGGTCCCAGGCTGCACTGCAAAAGGAAGAGGCGGGGTTTTCACATGAGCAGGAAACTCGTGCGGAGCTGAAGGACCCCAGATGCGGGAGCCTCTCTCCAGAGGCTGCTCATTTGAGCACCACACCCCAGCGCCGAGAATAGGTGAGCTGTGGAAAGGGCCTGAGTGTTTCAGCAGTTGTTGCTTGTCATCTGAGTTTGTTCTTTCTCACTGTAGTAAATTCCCAACTACTTGTCTTGTTTAATAGTGGAGCTGCATCCTTTGTTTGCCTTAATCAGTTTTAGTCTCTGTGAAACTCATTCTCCCACTTACCTGCCCCCTATACCTAATTGCCTCTAGTTATTGTTATGTGTTTGGTTTGCCTTTTAAAAACACTCCCTGATTCAGGGTTTTTTTTTAAAAAAAATATCAACATATCTGTCTCATTCTGTAAAGGAGGAACAAAAACTGCTGAATTCACTCGTGGTGACACTGCCACTCTTTCCTCCCTACCAAGAGGCTTATGCAGGTAGCTATGGTAGAGATGGGGTGGGGAAGTATAAGGGGATGGAAGTTCCTATGATCACCCCAGGTCACTAAATGCCTTAATAGGGATCACAAGGATTCTTATCACAAGGATCTCATCATTTGAACTGCTGGTAAGGCATCCTCTTTTTACCCTCTACTTCTTACAGTACATTATTCAATTTCATCTCTTGGAGAGCTGATAGAATAAATTAAAGGCTCCCTCTCCTTAAGTATGCTGTCATTTCCTTATCATTGTCTTATTTGATCACTAGTTAACTTTGATAGAATTAGATGACTGCTGCCCTATGAGTGGCACTGTGACTCAAGAAATAAGAGGTTTTGGGAGACATGCTCACCCTCTTTGTCTGCCCACTTCTGCCAAATGGTACTGCCAGCTGGTGTCCCACTACCTTTGAATTTTTTGTTTGAGCAACATTTTTGTTAATTTTCTTCTTAAATAACAATATATAAATATGAACAGATTCATTAACTACAACACCTCATATAGCTGGGTCAGAAATACAACACCAGTTCATTGTCCCTAGTTGTCAAAATCCTTTCAGGTGTTCAGGGAGTTCATAACAGAAGTCAGTTTCATTTGCTTTGCTCTTCCTTGCTTATCGTTATATTTATTAATATTTATATTTATATTTACCCTATCTTTCTCCCAATGTTGGCTCCAAAGCAGTTCACAGTATAAATAAAAACAAAACTTGAGATACTCGAGGTCAGGGTTTCTCAACCAAAGTTCCTTGGAACCTACAGTTTCATGAAAATTGCTAGGGTTTTTTCAGGAGATTGTGATTTTTTAAAAAAGATAAACATTTGTTTTGATCTAGCTATAATAATTTTAATGGAAAGGGAATTCCCTAAGACCTGAAAACTATTACAAAGTTCCTGTAGGGTAAAAGGGTGGAGAGAAGCTGTTCTAGGTACAGTAGGAAGGTGTCCCAGCGGTAGGAGACAGCACCAGCAAAGGCAGCTTGAATTGCCAAGACTTGAACAGTTAACTGTTAAAAATCGTTCTTGTTTTTTGAAAAAGAGGAAGTTTCATACATACCCTAGCACAAAATCCCTGAAGCTATCTGTCTGAAATTCATCTGACAACCTCCTCTTTAAGGTCTACCATGTCTCCAAAATTTTTATGCAAAAATCTTATCAAATATATTAGGGAATGGGACAAATCCAGAATTTTCCAAATCTGGATCTGAATCCCTGAAAGGTTCTGGGAATCCACGAATCTCAAATCTTTCAAATCCTTTTTTAAAAAAGGGTTTAAAAAGCAGGGGAAAGAAAGCACTTCTACTGAAAAGTGTTTTTGAAGCAGAATTTGATGTCTTTCTTTAATGAAAAACAAATTAAATTGTTTTAATGAAAAACAAATCAAATTAAATTAAATTTCAGTTCAGGAAAACATACCCATACTTCTTATTAAGAAGATACAAATGCAATTGACATGTCCATCTATACATGAAGTATATAACAAGTTACAAAGAATAGAGATTATTACCTTGCAGAGGAAGGCAGCCATGGGGACAGGCAGCCTTGCTCAGATAGCTGACATCTCTTCGTGGGAGAAATCTTGGGAAAGCACCTAACCTACCCTGCAACCGCTGCCCAGAAGGGATGACCATGATCTGAGCAAAGCGGGTGAGGCAGCTCAGTCCTCGGCTGCTTTCCTCAGATTGCCAGCCTCCCTTCCAGGTGGTGATCGTGGAAAAGAGTCTACCCAACTCTGTGACTACCGCCCAGAAGGAACGGCTGTGATTTGAACAAAGCGGGGAAGGCAGCTCAGTCCTTGCTTGCTTTCCTTAGATTGCCAGCATCCCTTCCAGGTGACGATCTCAGGAAAGCGCCTAACCAACCCCACAACCACTGCCCAGAAGGAACGCCCATGATCTGACCAAAGTGGACAGGGCTGGAACGACCCTGGCCAGGCTATCCTCAACCATTGCAGCCTTACCTGCTTTGCTGAAATTGCGAGATCCCTCTTGGTGGGCGATTGTGGATGGGATAGTTCTGTTCTCATGATCACAACCCAGAAGGGACAGCCGTGATCTGAGTAAAGAAGGCAAGGCTAAAGTGGGTGGCAATCGCTGGGCCCAGGTTGCTCTGGCCTCATGCACTTTGCTGAGATCGGGGCATCCCTTGCAGGTGGCAGTTGCGGGGATGGAGCTAATCCGTCCTGTGATCGCTGCCTTGGAGGGCTGTCGGAGATCTCAGGAAAGCGTGCAGGTCCAGAGTAGGTCCAGCCACGTGATTGAGAGGGCTGCCGGCCTTCCTCTCCATGGGCAAAGGCCAGTCATGGCTGCCCCAGAGGGACCCCAGCAACCTCAGCCATTCCATAGCCCCTGGGAAGAACTGTAGAATAATTATATTACCTTGCAGAGGGAGGCAGCTGAAGGCACAGGCAATATCAGTGGACACAGGCAGGCAGCCCCAGCAGACACAGGCAGCATAAGCCAGCAAGCACAGGCAGCCTCCAGCGTGTGCATGCAGCTTTATGCCACAATTTTCACCCACCCAGTGGCTCGCTGGCCAATCAGACTTTTGGTGGACCCCAAAGGCACCAATTTTAAAAAGCAAAAAAAAACCAAACTTGGTTGGCGGATTTGAAAGATTCGGTTTGCCATTTTGGCCACAGGATTTAGATTCCTCAATCCTTGCCCAGGATTCGAGAATCTGAGGTTTCGAGGATTCGGTTTGCCCATCCCTAAAATCTGTCTGTCGGTCTGTCTGTCTGTCTGTCTGTCTGTCTATCTATCTATCTATCTATCTATCTATCTATCTATCTATCTATCTATCTATCTTCTCTCCATGGTAGCACAGCTGGTACACTGAAATGTGTCACCACTCTAATTTGAATCTTGTTTATCGATATAATGCAGGTTTTTCAGGGTAGTCACAGATTTATGCAATTTCATTTGTCTCCTATTATGTGGGAAAGTAACAAGGACTCCAATTATATATTTTTTGCAACCAGAAGGGATGAAGATCTTCAAGAACAGCAAGACTGTGGTGCTAATCCAAAGAACCAAGATTCAGGTATGCTAAGGAAGAGGCAGGCAAGAAATAAGTGTGACAAAGGATGCTACCATCCAAAAAATTTCTCCTTCTTCCTCACCTCTGTTGCCCAAACTACTGCAGAAAAAATGGAATGGACTGGTGGGATGTGCTTGAAAAAAAGGACATAATATGCATTATACTGCTGGAGGGAGATAGGCATTAGATATATTTGTGAAAAATTGTTCTGCTGTTGTGATTCTTGTTTTCATTACAGCCTCTGAAGATCAGCTGGAGGAAATTCCACTCATCGACCTTAGTGAAGTTGTTCCCAATACTGAGCCGCTGACTCTCATTAGCTTGACAGGTAAAGGCCAGATCCAGTTGGCATTTTCCAGCAAAAGGGAGAAACCTACCATTTAGGAGTTGACAGGCTATGTTTGGAGGGATTAGACTCAAATGCTCCCGAACACCCTCTGGGAGCATGTGGTGTATTTTTACTGTGTTTCAGTTCTTCTGGGCCATTTTGTCCTAGGAGAGGCCCTTTCTTTAACAGCAGGAAATTATTGGCCATTTTTAAAAAGGCCTCCTCTGGGTCTAAAATGGTCCAGGGAGCCAAATATGCCCCCCACACCCACTAGAGGGCATATTGCCTTAGGGCAAGAAAAAGCCCCTAAATTCCAATTTTTTTAAAAAAAAATGCAAAAGAAATTGGACTCCTGGAGGCTACAGGGGGCAGGCAACACATAGCTCCCAGGCTGCACTTTTTCCTCCCCTGCCTTAGCAGCATGCTGGTCATTGGGTTATAAGTAAAGTTTACAAGTGTAGGGAAGCAAAATTTTGGACTATTTTCCTTGTGGTGAAGGAAGTAAGCTGTGTCTGGGTGGAGCAATACTTCTTACAAGAGTGTTCAGGAACCAGATCTGGGCCAAAGAGGATACCCTGATCTAATACTAATCCTGCAAGATAGTCTATCACCACAAAGCCTCCAATTTAGCAGAGATGATCCCAAGTAATCCTCTGTCATCCCACTTTTACAGCTGATTTTAAAATGTCTCAATTTCTCTCTTTTCCTCCCACTCCCCCCCTTGTCTTCAGCTTACTTCAGTTACTGCAAAAGTGCAAAAGCAGTTCATGCTCGGCTTTGGGGGAGAGGAGGAGATGGTCAGAATCTTGCCCTTCCCACTAGGCTAAGGCAAAAACATCCTGTTGCAGCTTCTCCTAGTTTGTCTATTCTTTCTCATTGATAACTTGCCATCTTGACCATGCTTTAAGTCCTGGGTTTCCATCAGAAAACTTTAATGCAGTAATAATAACTAAGAAGAAAATAGAAGATCTACTACACACAACTAGGACACACAACTTTATAATGGGGTAGGTTTATTTAGAAAGGAAAGGGAAATAAAATATTCAGAGAACAAATTTTGAGATAAACAGAAAGAGGCTAAAATGACAAAGGTTATCTAATCTTAACTACACATATCAGAGTATGGGCCTTAGTAAAATAGGATCCAGAAACTGAAGTAAGGCCTTTTCTGCAGCAGCCTCCTAACCCAGCATAGGAATGGGAGAAGGACAGAACAATGATGACACTTCTGCATGACATTGTCGCAGCCACGTCCTGCTCCTGCCCCCAGGAGTGTGATTGCAGGTTACATCTTTGATGAGTTTTCCTCGTCAGTGACCCACGATCACGCCACCATCCTGCACTTACCTGGCCTGCGGAAGCACTGGAAGCATGATGGAAGCACTTTCTGTCCCAGTGCAGCTTGGAAAAGTGCCCAGCTGCGCTGCAGCAGGAAAAGGCATGGCCATTGCGCTTGGTGCGCACAGGAGCTCTCCCCTCGTGCTTCCACAAGTAGGTAAGCTGCGGAATGGGCCTAACAGAAGCCAAATGGCATCTGCAAACCATAACGCAGTTAATACAGAAGGCAAAGAGTGAAGCAGTAGGCCAACTCATGGCCCAGATTTAATGCCCCCAAACCTTAAAGAATCCTGAAATGGTTCATGGTGACCAGACACTAGATGAATTGCTGCAGGGTTTTTGTACTCTCTAGTAGAGCTAGGTTTCCAGCATAGCGACACCTTGAGTTCTCTATTGGAAGGAAAGAGGGAAATAAATAAAATAGGTGCTAACAAAATAATAAATAGAACACAGCAAAGCCAGTAAGACAGGCAGCCTACTGAGTATGTGAACTGACAGACTCAGGAAACGGAAGCTTCTGGAAACACAGAGAAGACCTGGATTTCTTCACACATGGGATTTTATGTTTCTTCTCTCCATTCTAGGAGACCTTGTGGCTGAGACAATAGAGAATTCCATTGATGGGGCCAACTTGAAGTACCTTATCCAAGTCCCTTCTGGATGTGGGGAACAGAACATGATTGGACTCACTCCTACAGTAATTGCTACCCAGTTTTTAGACAAGACTAATCAGTGGGAAAGGGTAGGGCTGGAGTGCCGTTCTGAGGCCATCAACCTCATCAAGAAAGGTAAGACCAGTGTTAAGACCACAGAGCAACCAGCTGCACATTTGATTAGTTTCTAGATAACGATGGTACTCTTAAGGGGTTGTACACAAATGTCTTTCTGTCAGATATGTGAGAATACACAATCTGGGCCTTCCAGGATGAGTGAGGAGCCTGCCGTCCCAAACTGGTAATCAAGATGTTGTAGCTAGTCAAAGCTGTGGGTGCAGTGATATAGAACTCTTAGAACCAAAGTGGACTGAGTGTTGGACTAAGACTCTGAGAGACCAGCGTTTGAATCCCTGCTCAGCCATGGAAACCCTCTGGGTGATCTTGAGCAAATCACGCTCTCCAAGCTTCAGAGGAAGGCAGTGGCAAGCCTCTTCTGAATCAGTCTTGCCAAGAAAATCCAGGATATTCAGCTTGAAGGCACATAGCAACAACAACAAAAATCAAACTTTCTCTTCTCTGTTGAGGCAAGAGAAAGAATGTTAAAAATAAAATAAGCACTGTAGAGAGTACTCAAAACAAAGTTTCTTTGGCATTATAAAAGCTAGCAATTTTTTTGTCTGTTGTGTGTCCTAGTTGTGTGTAGTAGATCTTCTGTTTTCTTCTTAGTTATTATTACTGCATTAAAGTTTTCTGATGAAAACCCAGGACATAAAAGCTAGCAATTATAAAAGCTAGCAGTCTTGCAGAAGATTTGTGGACTGCACCAATTTCATCAGATGAGATCTCAGGGAAGCGGTCTGCTATCCCTGAAAGCTTAAGTCAAGTAAAAATAATTAGTCTTTATAATGCCAAAAGACTCTGGGTTGCTTTAGCTGTGACAGGCAGACACAATTACCCCATCAAAATAAAATAAAATATCATTTGTATATTACAAATCTCCTCTTCCTCTTCCTAAAAGGTAACAAAATAAGAAAAGGCAAAGGCAAACAGAGGTAATGATTGCAGTACAGTTATCTACAGAATACAATTATTTATTGCATTTACATTTCAAAACTTTGCCGCTTGAAACCTGGGAATGGGATGGAAAAGAAAGCAAATCTTAAAAATAATACTAATCTTAAAACTGGCAGTTTTCTTATAATATGTGAAGAGTCTCTATAGATTGTTCCTCAAGGTCAAAGCTATGAAAGAAAGCTACAAATTTAAGTTCTGGTCAGTGCCATCTCCTTAGTTAAAGGGATGTGGATAAAGGCATCTCATTGTTTCTTGTGGGACAGATGAGTTCATATGCAAGAGGTGCATCAATAGAGTAGTTTGGGCCTAGGTCATTATAGATCTCTTTATAAGTCATAACTGTTATTTCTCTGCTCTCAGGGTATGCTAGCTTATCGAAAACCAGACGGTTGCTACGCTGCATTTCCACATCGGCCATCAAGCACCTGGTAAATGATTGTTGATAGGGCTGGGAACAGAGGCTTAAATCCAACTGCTAATCCCATCTAGTGTAAACTCACTGAATTAATTGAGACTTAGTCCACAGATAAGTTCCATTTATCCAATGGATCTACAGTACTTGGGTCTAGTAATTGGATTTAGGCCAGACTGTGGCACTGTTGAAGTATTGGTCATTCTTGAACATGGGAGCAAGGAATACCTAACCTGATCCCTCTTAGTTGTTTTACTGACATGGAAAGTTTACATCTGAAAATAGATGTTCCTGTTTGGCTTTCCACATGATTTCCCTGATTTTCCAGTGATGGATGGGGTGGCAACTTGTTGTTCCATGCTCCCATGTTCAAAAAGTACATGGCCCAAATTTAATACCCCCAAACAGGGCTACAGTGAGAAGGATGCATATAAATATTGCAAGAATGTAAGACTCTCCAGTCCTCTGGATCAGACCACGGTCCATCTAGTCTATCACTACAGTAACAGCAGCAGGTTACCAGATGCTGTTTAAGCTTAGAAATAGAATGAAAGCAATAAGCTCACCACTTGATTGTTTTCAATATATATTGTAAAGTCAGTGTATATTGTGGTTAGAGTACTGGAACAGGACTTGGAAAACCTAAATTCAGCTACGAAATTCATGAGTTCATGTTGGATCAGCATTCTTTCAGCTTCGCCTGTGTCTCACAGCTGTTATGAGGCTGTGTTTGCTAGCTTGAACTCACTGGATATAAATGTAGTAAAAGTGTGATGTAGTCTGCCTCTGAGTGTGCAGTTTCTTTCAATATCATGGCTCACAGCCCTTTGTAGACCTATCTTTTATGAGTTAGTCCTGTCTTTTTGAATGGAAGTAACCTTAGAATAGCAATTAAATGCAACATTGTACATGGCTCCATTCATAGATTCCACAGACTTTTACATAAGCACTAATACAAATAAACTCTGCAATGGTCTGGCTAAACCCTTTAGCTACTTGACATGTTGCTATTATTTAGCTTAAACATTAAACATGAAAGGATGCCTCATCTAAAAGTAAACAAAATGGGTTCCCCTGCTCAGACAGATTTGTACTTTGTCAGCTTGGCTATACGTTTAATAAGCTGCTTTTGTTTCAGAGGCTTTGATTTCTTCCATGGGGACTTATCATTTCCTAGAGAAATAAATGCGATAACCCTTTGTTTTAAAATCTTAACAGAGATGTGCTGCATTAGCACCCTCAGTAATGTATCATTTCTACCTGTCCTGTGGCATCTTCCAACGATCCTGAGAACCATAACTGAGTTGATGGGGCCAAGAATTCTGTGTTGAGAGACTATGCCTTTATCATACAGAACCAGTTCTCAGGGTTTCTTGAGGAAAGGATATAATCACAGAACTCGTTTTTTTTTTTAATTTGTACGATATGTAGATAATGTCTGTTACAGTATGCTCAAAAAGGCACTACTTTAAGTAACTGTTCATAAATATTACAGTTATTTCCCTGCGAACTCTTTCAACTCTCCAGTAAAATCATTGTGAAGCAACTATTTTGCCTCTCTCCTTTCTTAAAAGGTGGGGAGAGAGGGAGGAAACAGGTCAGAAGCAGGAATAGGGAAACATGGGAGATTTACAAAGAAAAACAAACATTGTCTGTGTTGTGAATCTGGGAGACTGCACAATAAAACTGTGAATGCAAAACTGCAAATTGCATAGTAAAAGCATCCTCTAAAATTGTTAAGTCTGGAATCATTTCAGTTAATCCAGATTTTTGTTGTTGTTTTTTTGAAGGAAGAAAGCCATTTAGAAAACTAGAGGAGAGTTTCTATGAGATGTACCATTTGAAATTAGATGTAGAAAAAGTAGAAACCTCCACCCTTTTTTTCCTTTTTTTACAGTTAGCTTGATGCTAGGGAAAGCTTTGTAAGGGGATGCTGTTTGCTCACCACGTGTTTTCTTTTGTTGTCACCACTACGCTGACTGCATATGTGATAAAGATCTTTGCCATGGCCTCCCAGCTCATTTTTCCTGATTTAGAGCAAATCTGCAAGTCACTGGAATGGCTTACCAGTACAAAGCAGGAACCAAACGGTGCCTTCAGGGAAGATGCACATGTCATTCATGGGGAGATGATGCTAAGAGGGCAAAGCCTCCAGGAAGAGCATCGGGGAGAAGGGAGCAGGACTGCCTTGCAGGATCCTCTCAAGTTTCTTCTTAGTTTGGGGAGGCAGTCACACATCACGGGATAGAATTCAAAGATGTAACTGTGGAAGCCTGGATCAGTATGCAAACAGGTCTTGAAACACCTTTGAGACTGAGGCCTTTTCCACATGGGGCAAGGGAATCGCCCCGTGCTGGTACTCACTGGACCTTTGTGCTCCACCCGTGGGTCCAGGCTGGTCCGGAGCAGTGCATGGCCGCTTTCTGCACTGCTCCGGGGACGAAAATGGCGGCTTCCAGTTGGTGGAGACTCTCCACCAACCAGTGAAGCTCGCCAGCCTAAAGCCCACCCCCGGCAAATCTGCAGGCTTGCACTGGTGCGAGCCTGCAAATCTGCACTGGAGTGCGGCCACAGACTGGCACGCTCCGTGCTTTTGAAAGACCTGTTTTAAGCGGTCTTTCAAAAGCATGCTGAACGACCACTTCAGGTTGTTCAGGAGCGGGCTAAGTTGCGGAACTACACAAAGTAGGTCCAGCCCAGTCCGCTCCCAGGTGTAGAGGTCCTCTCTGGAGGACGCTCTGCACAGTTTCTTTAAGCCCGTGCGGAAAAGGCCTGAGAGAAAGAAGTTTGTAGCATAAATTTCTTCTTCATGGTCTCTGTAACTCATACAAATGGGTCATCTGCACCTATGCAGTGTGCATTTTGGAGACTTCTGGAGGCCTAGAACCCAGTCCCTGCCCCTGAGGCTATGTAAGGTGACTTCCGCCAAGTCCTCAGTTCCTTTTTATTTGCTGTGGCAACAGCACTGTTAGAAGCCTTCCTTGCCTGTCGTTTGTCCATTGGTATTGATCTTGGCTAATGTTTTCTCGGTAACATTTTGGTCTAGCGTTTTGGTATCAGCCTTTCTTCTGCTTCAATTCAGCTTCAGTGCTCAGTTTGGTCTTCCATTATTAACTTCATGTAAGGTTTATGGCATCAGCAGCATTCTTCAAACACTGGTTGACATGTGGTGGTAAGATCCTTGATCAGGACAGACACTCGAGGTGCTTTCTTTGCTTAGGGGAAACCCATAATGTAGGTAATTGCCCTCGTGGCCAAGTGTTTACACCGCAAATAAGGCAAAATGGAGAGGCTTGACTTAAGGCCTTGCTGTGGGGAAAAGGCCGCTACAAAGTCCCAAGGCTCTGCCTCAGTGTCTAAGCCTCCAAGTCGAGGGGTCTCAAAGCCATTCTCTGCCACATTGTCTTTAGCTTCCAGAGCAGAGTCTCACTGTTTGGTCTTGAAGGATTCACACAGAGAACGTCTTTCCTCAACACCTGCTCAAGTCTCTGCTCTACCAGCCTTCTCAGCTGAAGTTCTTGCTCACTCTCTGGCAACAGTACCTGCAACTCCCGGTCGATCAATTTCTAAAGAGCTCACAGAAAAGAAAAAGGATAAGAAAAGGAAGAAGATGAAAGATACCTCATTTTTGGGTTCCTCTATACAGCAGACTTGGCTACCCTTTCAGGCGCCTATTGTCATTCAGAACTTGGAAAGCCCTGCTAGAGAAACATCACCTGGGGAACAATAGGGAGAAACAATAGGGATGTTATTGTGGGGGTTTACTACAGACCTCCAAGCCAGCCTGAGGACTTGGATGATGCCTTCCTGGAGCAAATGACCACACATTCAAAAAGGAAAGATGCAGTAGTAATGGCAGATTTCAACTATCCTGATATATGTTGGCAGTCAAACTCTGCCAAGACAACATGGTTCAACAAGTTCCTCGCTTGGCTTGCAGACAATTTCATGGTCCAGAAGGTGGACGAGACGACAAGGCGATCAACTATTTTAGATCTGATCCTGACCAACAGGGATGACCTTGTTAATGAAGTGGAAGTGGTGGGATCCTGGAGGGGGAGTGATCATTCTCTATTGGAATTTATCATTCAGTGGAAAGGAGAAGACAAGTGTAGCCAGACATGCATCCTAGACTTTAAAAAAGCTGATTTCTGTAAACTTTGGGAGTTACTGGCTGAAATCCTATGGTCAAGAATACTGAAAGAGAAAGGAGTTCATGATGGGTGAGAGTTTCTTAAAAGTGAGATACTGAAGACACAATTTAAAACTGTGCCAATAAGGAGGAAAAATGTTAGGTGTCTAAGGAAACCAGAATGGTGGATTTAAAGAACTCTCAGCTGAGTTAAATGTTAAAAGAAACATGTACAGGAAATGGAAGAATGGGGAAATCACCAAAGAGGAATTCAAGCAAATAGCCAGGATATGTAGGGACGAAACCTGTCCTGAAGTCCAGAAGAATAGAGAGCAGTGCTGGGGTTCGATGTGGCTGAGGGGAGGCTCGCCAAGCAAAGCGGCAGCAAGGCGGTCTGAAACTCGGGAGCAATCCGAGGAGGGTCTCAGAATCAAGGGTTTTTGTAGGGAGAGATGTGACCGCAGGCTATGTCTTACTAGGGGACAACAATGGATTTTGGGCATGAGACAAAGCCTCGGAAAATTGAAAATGTAACATAATTGAGTTAGGTCCGAATTGACAGAGGAGCAGCCAGTATACAAATGTGCGATGCTGGACCGTCGATAGTTCAGCTAGTCAAGTTACCTGCTCAGGGCAGGGAGTCCTTTGTAGGTGGCATGCATACATAATAGGGTGTTTGCCGGGAGGTCTCCTGAAGCAGCGATCTGGCTATTTCTGGCTTACCTGTATTGTTTAGGAATATTGCAGCAATCAGCCACCAAACCTAGTTTCGTGCTTGTCTGAGGGCCTCACAAACACCTGGAAGGGGTGGTGGAAGAAAGCCGAATTATTGATATCAAAGGGATATCTTTTATGCTGTTGCCAAGGCGGCCTAGAAGCTGCAGTAACATAACTGACATGATAGCTTTTTAAAATTTTGCGAGGAATTCCATGTCACCTTTCACTGCCCAATTAAGCCACATCATCCTCATTATTGTTGTTGTTCATTCAGTATTGCAGATCAGCAAGTGAAGCTAGAAAACGGTGTGAGGTGCACAAATGAATGGGATGCAAACCCACTCAACAAGAGGGGAGTCATTGCCATGTCCAGCCTCTGGCAATAAAAACTGCTGCTAACAAAAGCATGCCAAAAGCACATTTCCCTCAAAAACCTTACTACTGCAAGTGAAGCCTATTACAAATAACACAGTACCGCTCATGTTGCTATTGGCTGGCGCTGTTTCAGAATTCATTCCCCAGATGTTCCTTCCTTGCTATCAGCTCTTGCAAAGAGTCTTCCCACTTCTGGGAGGATGCTGTAGGCACCAGACTTTTGGAAAACAGGAAAACTATAGAGTTCTGCATGAGCAGTCAGCCCTTCTTCTGGAAGACAAGCTGGCAGCACCTTACGAGGTTGCTTTATGGTAATTTGTTCTCTCTCAGTGCCTTTGCAGCCCCTGCTAGAATTATTGCCAGGAGGCAAAACGAAGTGCATTTTTTTAAACTTGTGTTTTCGTTTTCTTATTCTCACCACAGTCTCAAGAAAAAACAATGTTTCTCTAACAGGAATGGGGAGGACTTCCTGAATCTGTATGATCTAAATACCCTAAAGGCATCAGATTCTGTCTTATCTTGGAAGCCAAGCAAGGTCAGCCCTAGTCAGTACTTGGATGGGAGATTGCCAATGAATACCAGGTGCTATAAGTTGTATTTCAGAGCAGGGGTGTCAAACTCAATTTTATCTTGGGCCACACCAGTATTATAGTTGCTCTCAAAGGGCCGGTCGTATCTAGTCTTTTATCATATTAACTTGTTACCCTGTGTGCTGGGAGTCCCGTAAAGGGCACCCAAATAACCAAACAACAACCAAAGGTGGGAAAATTAGCTGGAGCACTCACTTAAGCTAACGAGAGGCAAGGTAACTTTACGGGGATCTTTTACCCTATGTATACAGCGTCAGGTCGGAAGAGCAGCCAGACAAGTTTAAAGTAACAAAATGGCTAGTTTTATTAACAGGCAAACAACAAATAAGACAACACATGCACACAGCCAACTAAGAAATAGGAAATGAGAGTTTTGGGGAAATTGGGTGATACGACACCTTTCTCGTAGTCCTGGAGAAGCTGAAGATGGTAGTGAAGAAACTCAGCGTGGTGGCCGAGCGGAGTTCGCTCGACAAAGCAGCAGCAAGGCTGGATGGAAATCCAGAGCGAATCCAAGGAGCTCTCGGAGCTTGAGGTTTATATAGGGAAAGTATGACCGTGGGCTAGTCTGTACTTGGGCGAGAACAATGAGTTTT
The DNA here is from genome assembly GCA_948472985.1 of Iguana delicatissima. Lineage (NCBI taxonomy): Eukaryota > Metazoa > Chordata > Lepidosauria > Squamata > Iguanidae > Iguana > Iguana delicatissima. Next base: position 120,489 of record CAOKZL010002049.1, read on the forward strand.
GGGAGAGAAACATGATTGAGTTAGGTTCAAATTGACAATAGGATGGCCGGTATGCAGATGCAGCTCGCTTGGACAGTTGAGCTTCTAGCTCGCCAGGGTGCCTGCTCGGGGCAGGGGTCTCTTTGTGTTAGCGTGCATCTTTAATTAAGGTGTTTGTTTCGGGAAGTCTCCTAAGCAGATCCGGCAGTTTCTGGCTTGCCTTGGTGAAAGCAGAGATGAGTCAGCATTTAATAGCCATGCCTAGCTTAGTGCTTGTTCGGGGGCCTCACAAACACTTGGTTGAGGGTGGCAAAAAGGACCGAATTGTGATATCAAAATGATATCTAATGTCTACCGAAGCCAGGCCAGTTCACGGTGATAACAAACTAATTGCCACCGCATTTAATTATTACTGGTTTTAGTAATAACTAGCTCTGAAACTAGAAGTCTAGGAAAAATAATGGCAACTAGATATTCAAGGATGCAACTATTGTACAATTTATTGAAAAATGAGTTTTGAAAACAGAAAGTTGTTTTTTTAATCATCAGACAAATATTACCTGTGCCTCCTTCTGCCCCCCTGAGCCTCTTCTGCTCCCCTGCCCCTCTCTGTACCTAGTGAGTCTGAGCCCCACATTTTGGGCCCCCAACTACTCATGTTTTGAAGAGGAGCCCTGCAGCCAGCAGTCACAGTTCTGCTTCCACTTCTGATTGCTCCTCTGTCCAATTCTCATGAGCCGCAGGGAGCATTGCCATGGTAACCTGCAGCAATGCTCTGGCACTGATACTTGTACAGAGGAGCAGTCAGAAGTAAAAGTAGATCACGACTGCTGGCTGCTGGGCCCCTCTTCAGAATACTGGCACCTGGGAGCCCACAATGTGGAGATTGGGCTCACCAGGCGGGGGGAGTGTCACAGAAGAGGTGTGGGGGCCACATTAAATCCCCTGGTGGGCCGGATTTGGCCTGGGGGCTTGTGTTTGACACATGTGTTTCAGAAGAAAGATCTAGCAAACCACCTCAGAGTATTACTTGCTTTAGAAAACCTTACTGAAGTTCATGGGGCTGGCATAAGTTGACAGGCAACTTGAAGGCACACACACAAGCAGTGGCACACAACTCTGTTTACAAGCAATGACCAGCCAGGTACATCTGCAAACCTCATTACAAACAGGGCATGAAGAAGGGAACTCATCCTCCTGTCACTCCCTGGTTTATCTTCTTCAGCATCTAATCTTTAGCGGCACACTGCTTCTGCTCATGACAGTTCATTCAAGTCTCATAGCTAGGAGTTGTTGATAAACCTAAATTGTATGATTTTCCCAACAGCCCAGACACACAAGATGGACTATACCTCAGTGAAACAAAGGCCATATTTTGCCTGCAATAGGTCGAAGTTTGACTACAACTCCAGAGACCACAGTTTGAATCCCAGCTCAGCCATGGAAACCCACTAGATGACCTTGGGCAAGTCACATTATCTCAGCCTCAGGGGAAAGTAAAGGCAAACTCCCTTTGAACAAATCCTACCAAGAAAGCCCTGTGATAAGTTCGCTTTAGTGTCACTGTAAGTCAGAAATGACTTGAAGGAACAAAACAACAGCAAAGTCCCAAGTTCAGTCCCTGGAAAGAACCTTGTTGGAGGTTTTAAAGAACTGTTTTCTTCAGCCTAAAGAGTTTACACTACAGACCAGTATTTCTTAAGCCATGTAATGGAAGAAACTTTTAAATTATTTTTCCCCCAATGTGCCAGGGATTGATAACATATGTTTGCCTGTTGGCTACAAATGTTTCTTTCTTTCCTGGAAACTCTCCATGGACCTGGGCCATCACCTATGGACCACATTTTGAGCAGCACTACTATACAAAGTACTGAACTTGATGGACCAGTGCTAAGTATATGGCAGTTTTCTGTGTTCCTAGCAAGGTCACACTCACACCTGCTTGATTAGATTCCTAAACAGAAGGGATCTATCTGTTTGAAGAAGGGACTTTGAGGCTCCTTGCTGGTGGAAAGGATGAAGAGAGAGGCAGCCTTCAGTTCCACCGCCACCTTTTGTGTCACCTGCTATGCTGCTCCAGAGAGTCTTTCAGTATTCTAGGGAAGCTTTATTTTTTTCTTAGAAAGCATGGTGTGATAGAAAAGGAAAAAGGAATTGCTAAACTCACCTTCCTGATACCTTACTCTGGTGTAAATGAAACTTTTCTAAACACCACTCTTGCTTCAAGACCCATCACAAATGCTATAGCCTTTAAAAATACAAGAACTACTCACTTCTAGATCAGACCAGGTTCAAGTAGCCCAGTAGCTTCCAATAGAAATCCAATAGAAATCCAATAGATGCTCTGGAAGTCTTTTCTCATCTGCTTCCAGATACAGCTTAGGAGTGGTTCACTGGACCATTTTGCATAATGGATGCTCACAACAGCTTCCAAAACAAGTGGACCTAACTCATATTTTACCTCCCTAGGGTGGATCCCAAAGTTCTGACCCAGAAGCATCCCTGACAGCCTTTGTCTTAATTGCTATGCATGAGGCTAGACACATCTGTGAGTATTACATACAGGTGAGTAGAGGTAGAGGCAGAATTGTTGATTATAGCATAGCTGGTATTCGCATTTTCCAAAATGGCACTGTGTGAGGGACTGACCTGCTCACTTTGTAACTTTGAGCTTTATTTCTGAATCTTTTCTCTCTGCTTCCTGCCCCCACTCTCCACCCCTTCTCATATGGATTCCTCTGACTTGGCACCTGGCAGAGCTTGGACATGAACGTCCAGAAAGCAGGAAACTATCTGGTTCAGACTCTGGACAGCCTGCAGAAGAGCTACTCAGTTGCTATCACCTCCTATGCACTCTGCTAGGGAAAGATACAGCAACCACAAAGCTACTTGCCTTTTCAACAGGTGAGCAAATTCTTCCCAGGGCAACCAGTGAGATCCAGGCAGCCTTATCAGAGTCCCAGAGCCCCCGAGGACTGAGAGTTCCTTGGATTTTCTCCAAACTCAGGCTCTATACTGCACTCCTTAAAATGCAGTCGAATCCACACCTGAGAACAGTGTGCTATGTTCCTGATTAGCCCTTTGCCTATAGAAACTAGTAAATCTAAAACAACCTTCTCGCCTTGATGGGCCAATTTAGCTTGCCACACTATGGCCCTTACTGCACCACAGCTCAATAGTGGATTGTTCCGTTTCAAACTCAGCATTGCCATTTCTGTGATGGTATCAGGTTATGAATGCTCTCTAATGCATCCTTTCAGCTTATGGAGATAAGTAGTGTTATTGCCACTGGTGTTCTGACCACACTACAGCATCATTGGCAAATTCTTTTCCCACTTTTTCCCTGCCCCAGACTTGTGATTAGTTGGAGGGGGTGTTGTTGTTTGTAAGCCGTCCTAGCACAAAAATGTTGTAGTGTCATGACATGCCTGTACACTACTGCGTTTTTGCGCTATAACACTTTAAAAAGTATTAAAAAATTAAAAAATAACTCAAAGGAGAAATTTAAAATAAACACAGAAAGGTGATAGATTTTGAACTTACCATGCCATGGGAGCAGCTGAGGGAGGGACAAGCTGGGCACACCCTCACCCTGCCCATTCCTGGATCCCCGACAACAGGAAGCACTATCAAGCACTAATGAGGAACCACACTCACCTAGCTGACAGAATTGTGGCAGGAAAGGAGGCCATTAGTGAGGTTTTTTCCGGTAATGAGAAAGGGCTGATTTGCAGTGCATTGGGGCAGGAAAGTAGCTGGTTAGGGACAACCTTGTGCGGTAGCATGCATCCTGGACCAGGAACAACACATGGATTTGCCGAGATGACAACTTCATGCAGTAAGGGCCTATGTCTTGGAGCAAGTAGCCTGCTAACTACTCTTACTTTGAGACAGAGTTTTAATGTATAAAACAATTATTCTGTGTCACCCATCCTCTTTTTACCATTCAGGGACTCACTGGCCTCACCCTAACTCCAAACTGCACTCCATTGAAGCCACATCCTATGGTCTGCTGGCTCTGGTCCAACTGAACAAGCTTGACTTGGCCAGTCCTATTGTCCACTGGCTGACAGAGCAGAGATTTTACGGAGGCGGATATGGCTCTTCCCAGGTAAGACTCAAACAATAGAAAACAAGCTAAGCATAGGGTTTTGTTTGAGGACTAGTAATCAGAAAGGAAGCTGCCTCAAATAGAGGAATACTGGATTGTGTATTTAGGTGTGTGACAGCGTATGTGATATCTACTTTTTACGTAAAATTCTCTGTCTTCCAAGATAGTCCTGCAAGAGTGAGATTCCTGATGCTTTGTGGCTGTCAGTATTTCTTCGTGTGCTGGAGCTAGGAGGTAATAATTACTGCAGATATTGCAGGAGCCCAGAGAACACAGAGACCACAGAGCAAGAAAAAGAGTAATTTATTACGCGCGGGCTTTTGGCTGGATGTCTCCAAAAGACCAAAAGCCCTGAATTCAAGTTTCACAGCTCTTTTATAGACAAAGTTCACAGCATACACAAAGATCACAGGCAAAGATCGCAGGCATGTCTCAGTCCGCCTCTCCAGGATCACAAATACCACATGCTGTTACTAGCTAATTACCCCCGCACTCAGACCCTGGAAAGTGCTTATCTACAATCTGCAATTACCACAGCCAGTCAATAAACAACACCTGGCTACGTGATCAACATCCTAGCTATGTGATACATTGGCTCTCATGACCTTTTTACCCTTCTTAAATCTTTCTCCGTTCCTCTGACCTAAGCCCCCAGCTTCTACTTTATTTCTACTTTGTTATTTCTAATTCATACCTATATCACAGAAGCCCTTATTCCTAGGGGCTGATAAATTCAGGGTGTTGCAGTAGAGAAATGAATAATTAATAGTTTAGGTTAAAGGGGAATTATTTTGGCTCTGTCCTTCACCTCCCCACACCAGTCAACTAAGGCATTAACATGTCTTAACAGGCATTCCTTATTTCTCATCCTCCCTCTTGGATGCAGATGCTAATAGATATCACCAGATTTCTTTCTTTCTTTCTTTCTTTCTTTCTTTCTTTCTTTCTTTCTTTCTTTCTTTCTTTCTTTCTTTCTTTCTTTCAGTATTAGTTGAACTTCATAAAAGTGATGTGGTTATTTCATTAAATGCCACCTAGTAGGTGATAATATTTCTAGTTGAAGGGAATAACTGATCAACTGTATACCAACAGGAGGGACCTATTAAAATGTAAAAAAGCAGCTGGGTTCTACTTTTTTCTCAGAGTCTACCTGCATTATAATTGGTCCTGTGCTGAACAGAGAGTTCTTTGTATATCTGCTAACAAACATCACCTCATGACCGTAGGATTAAAAAAATGATTTAAGAGCCACCAGCACATGGACAGGGTTGAAGAAGTGATGTTCAGTAGCTGGAAGACAGTTGGGCAAAGTGCAACTCTCAGCCTTCCTTGCTGTTCACTATTCTGACTGGGGTTGCTGGGAAGTGTAATTCAACAACTAGAAGGCTAGACTTTGCTCACTCCTGTACTAGGGAGGAAGAGAGCTGGGCTAACGGTGAGCCATGAGCCAGGAAGCATAGTTCAATTCTTGCCTCTGTCTTAAATAAGCACCTTCCTTCCATTCCCTCTCCATCTATCACTCTTGTAATCTCACTTCTCTTCCCTTTTCACAATACAGGGGAAATAATCCTGATCTGGAAAGATTGTAAAAATAAAGTAAGCACTATGCAGATGTTTCATGCCCTTTATGAAACTGCCCCTCTGCCCCCTCCTTTGCAGGCAACTGTGATGGTATTCCAAGCATTAGCCCAATATCAAGCAGCTGTGTCGAAGAACAACGATGAATTTTTGGATGTTTCCATTAAACGGCCATTCCGTCGTGACTGGCTCCGTTGGAAGATCAGCTATGACAATTTCATGATGTCTCGAATTGAAAAGGTAGCTGCAGTGGAGGACCAGGTGATTCTATTAAAAACAAAAAAAAATTCACTACGCCTGTGGCATCTGAATAAAGAACAAGGATAGCCAAGCATAATTTTATGCTAAAGCACAGTGTGTTTTTTCCCAATATTTCCTAGAACATAATGGTTCCCCTCCAATTCTTTTAGAAACTATGGGCTCCACTGAACCAAAGAGGAGTGAGAATGTGTAGGGGAAACATGGCTGTGAATGTATATTTTAATCAAACTATAGATTTGTTTACATTAGTGTTACACTAGTGTTATTAGCTCTGTTTGGTGATAGCCTGAGACAAACAAGGGAGATTGGTCTTGATGGGAAAAACTGCTGGTAGTGGGCATTGAAACCATGATTGTCTGCATACAAGGCTTGTTCTTCCCCTCTCTCAGTGCCACATATAGATATCCTCTCACTCTCTATCACTTGTACATTCTGTATTGTACATTACGTTCTCATTAATTGTTGCTAATCATGGTCTTCTAAGTAGTTGTTAAATATGATGTGCCCTATTGCTTTCTGAGATTTCAGTTGTGATAGGGCTTTATAGCTCACAGGACCTTGGGCAGCTCCCTCCATAACCCCTCTGTTACTATAATCTGCTTCTGTTGGAATTATTTCTGGGGAGGAAGAAGGTGGCACTTAAATTTCTCCCCACCAACCACTCTGAACTTGTGAAAGCGGCAGTTTGAAATTTGAAACCAAGTTGCAGCATGGTACAAATGAAAATCAATTTCTGTAAACTGGGAATAGTGGTATACAGTTTTCTGTTTGGATGGTTGCTCTGTTGTTATTAACTGCTGTCAACTTTGACTTGTGGCAGACTTATGGATGAGAGACCTGCAAGTCACTCTGTCATCAACAAGCCTGCTCAGGTCTTTCAGACTCAGGGCTGTGGCTTCCTTGACTGAGTCCATCCACCCGTAATGGGATCTTCCTCTTTTTCTCCTGCCTTCTACCTTACCAAACATTATTGTCTTTTCTAGTGAACCAGGTCTTCTCATGAGATGTCCAAAGTATCTTAGCATGGTCAGTATAGCAGAGTCAGTATAAAAGAGTTCAGGCTTGATTTGCTTGAGGACCATTTATTTGTTTTTTTAGCAGTCCACAGTACCCCTAGAACTCTTCTCCAGCACCACATTTTGAATGAGATTTCTTTCTATCAGCTTTTTCTCACTGTCCAGCTTTCGGAACCAAATTGGAAATTGGAAAGATGATGGCATGCACAATCCTAACTTTAATATTCAGTGATGTATCTTTACACTTCAGGATTTTGTCTAGTTCCTTTATACTTGCCCTTAAAAGTCCTAATGTTCTGATGTCCTAGTGTCTGTTCTGATGTCTAGATTGCAATCTCCATTCTGATAATAATTGAGCCAAGGTATGGAAAACCTTGAACTATTTCAATGTCATTCTTGTCTATTTTAAAGATATATGACTCATCTGGTCATTATTTTTCTTTTCTTGATGTTCAACTGTAAACCCGTCTTCGTACTTTCTGTCTGACCTTCTTCAGTAATCATTCCAAGTCTTTGCTATTTTCTGCTAATAGCATGATGGTATCTGTGTGTCTTAAATTGTTGATGTTCCTTCCTCCAGGTTTCACATCTCCTTCCTCTTAGTCTAGTCCTGCTTTTCTTATGATATATTCAGTGTGCAAATTAAACAGATGGGGTAATAAAATGCAGCCTTGTCTGACCCTCGTGCCAATTGGAAACCATTCCATTTCTCTGTGTTCTGTCCTGATGGTAGCCTCTTGCCCTGAGTACAGGTAACACATCAGGACAATCAAACGTTGTGGCATACTCATTTCTTTAAGGGTGATCCATAGTTCTATATGATCTACACAGTCAAAAGCTTTGCTATATTCTATACAGCACATGATGATTTTCTTCTGAAATTCTTGGTGTGCTCCATTATCCACCATACATTTGCAATATGATCCCTACTGCCTCTTCTTTTCTTGAAACCAGCTTAGACATCTGGCATTTCTCATCATATAGAATCAATATTCAGTACTTTGATCAGCTATAGAATGGCATGAACTATGATTTGATTCAGTCACATGGCCTTTCTGCACTACACTGTTATAGTGCTACTATTCCACTTTCAACCTCCTGTGGAATTCTGGGACATGTAGTTTACTAAGGCCAAAGAGCTCTCTGGCTGAGAATTCTAAAGCCCCTCCCTAAACTACAAACTCCAGGATTCCACAGGATGTTGAAAGTGGAATAATAGCACTATAACAGCGTTGTGTGGAAAGGCCCACAGTTGGAAGATTTGGCGATTAAAATTTTAAATATTCCAAAAAAGAGTTCCTTCTGTTTGTTTGTTTTGTAGGATGCTGTGTGTACTAAACAGATGTTTGTAATTGGTTAAGACTTGGCAGTCTTTTTTTTTTTAACTTATATATTGCATTACTGGTATACATGATGCTATCATTAAAAAACAGAGCTCCTTCTCAAGGTGCCTACAGCCTGACTTTTGGCAATGATGAAGAGAGCAAAAGGAAGTAATTGGTTTCATCTTAGGCCTTTTCCGCACGTTACCTTATCGCGGAGGTGGGGGGTGCCGTTTGCGCAAGCAGGTTCTTGCGCAAGGCGCTCTCTTCGCTGCTCCATCATCCCGCAGCTGGCTTCCTGGTCGTGCGACCGCCCCGCCCCTTCCTTCAGCAGTGCAGTCTGGGAGCTGTAGGTTGTGCTGGGGGAGGAAACGTAAGCGGCACTCCTGGGACGACGTACCACAGCGCAGGTAAATGCATGCGGGCCCCAGGAGCCTTGCGTGACTGCACACCATTTTCAGCTTGAAGCCAAAAATGAAAAGGTGTGTGTGCGGTTCGCGTTAGGCTCGTGTGTGTCACGTAAATGGGAGTGCGTTGTATGGACCGCCGCTCCCATTTACGTGACACTCAAGGGGCCCTCTCGCAAAAGAAGCTGCGTGCGAAAAGGGCCACAGACAATAAGCAGTGGAGTGGGGAGTGTGGTGGAGATAATCATAAAGACAGATGGTGGGAATGGCATATTCAGTGACTTTCAGATGGGTGGGATAGTTTCAAAAGTTTCAGTCTTACTCTAACTTACATATGGGAGCAGCCTTTCCTTCCTTAGCAACAAAAAAGTTGTGTTACAGTCACATTCCCAAACAGAATGCTTCATAGTATGAGATGAAGTGGTAGCCATGGTTTTTGCCTGATTGTTGCTTGACTGACTGTTAAAGAAAGAAGGAGAAAGAAGGGGGGTGGGGGGAATTAAGGAGTATTTTTAAATTGCCTCTCACCTGAAGACATATCCAGTCTTCAGGGATTGTTTCCTTTACTCTGCCATGCCGAACATCTACAAAATTTAGCTGGGCTAAATACTCTCTCCTAGTACTATTTTGGCCTCTGAAATATAGAACAGATTATGTTAATAAAACGTTTCGAAGCCAGCCAGTTTAAGAAATTTCTGTCTGTACCAAAAAATTGTATTAATAGTTGTGACATCAAATATTTTTAATTTTTTTCTTCTCACCTTTCTAGAGTACTGCTACTGATGGTTTTGTTGTCTCTGCTAAGGGAACTGGCAAAGGAACCCTATCAGTAAGTCTAAATAGGGACTGAGCAAACTAGTTCATACTCACAAACAGTTCTGTTGTTTGCTGTTGGTGGGATGCTTATTCTGGAGTATGAATATGGCTTTTTTTCTTCTGTTGGTATCATTCCCATTACAAATAGGAAAACTGAATTTCACTCTGCCACCTTATCCATAAGTCCTCAATTGGGATTTGCCCTCATTCTGTTCTTGCTTCCTTTCCTACATAGGTCATGAGAATGTATTATACCCCTCTGAGCGAAGAGACAATCCCCTGCAACAAGTTTGATGTAACTGTCACAGTGGAGAAATCATCTCATGGTAAAGAGACCTTTGTTTTCTCTGGAAAGATCAAGTGGCATTGCATTTTTGTCCATAAGGCATGTGCGCTGCCAACAAACTAAGGCCTGTGGCTCAGCCTGTCTTTGCCATGAAAACGTCATCACCCAATGCTTCAGCACCTCCCTTACATTATTGGAAGGGAGGTGCTGAAGCATTGGGTGATGACCTTTTCATGGCAAAGACAGGCTGAGCCACAGGCCTTAGTTTGTTGGCAGCGCACATGCCTTATGGACAAAAAGTTCCAGGTACATCCTCTTTTACTTCGAATTGAAGGAATCTCAATGAGACTGGGGAAGTTCTCTTGCTGAGACTTTGGGAAGCTGTTGCCAGCCAGGAGAGACAATAGCTAGTGCATCACCAACCAGGCAGAAACAGAGAAGGAAAGTCACCATGAGGTCTGGAGTCTTAAAACAAAGTCTAAAGTATGGGGTATCTTTCCTATAATAACATAGCAATATATTGTGAAGCTGGAATGTGCTTTTTGGGCTGTGGTTCTCCAGGTGTTTTATGCTTCTATGTCCATTGGCCATACTGTTTGAGGTTTCTGGGAACTGATGTCCAAGCCTCAAGATGACCAAATGTTGGCAACCATGGCCTAGACAACCAGACAGGATAGATTGGAGATGGCCAAAGTGCAGCTATCCAGGCGTTGTTGAGCTACAACCACCACAATTGGCTGTACTGGATTGGGCCATTGAGAACTGCAGCTCAAGCAAATCTAAAGGCCTGTATATCTTGCTCACTCCTGAAATAGAGAGAGGAAAGGGAACAATCTGGTAGCCCAGCACAGGTCTCATTCCTTTGTAGGTGAAAAATCCCTGGCTGGCCAGATTAAGGAAATTCAGCAAATTGGTGTACTCTAGGAAGTCAGCAATATAAAACTGGCTTTCTGGGATCAAAATGACTCCAGAATCAGGAAAATTCTGATCATTGGTGTTTATATTCAAGCTAAAAATAAGACTAATCACCAGTTCAGGAAGCCTCCAGAAGCAATTATCCTCTTAAGCAAGAGACAGACCCCTCCTTTCTCCAAATAAAGAAGTCCCCTTTTTCACAAAGCAGACTTTTCATTGCTTTTGGTTTATTTTTTCAAACTAACATTTCTTCTCATGGGAAGGATGAGTGCATGTATGGCTAATAGAGCACCAAGCTTTAGTTGGATCAGATAAAACACCTGATAAACACCTTACCAAAACCAATGAAAACATCTGAGAAACTTTGTATTACCTTTTCAACACTATCAGTTTCACAATCATGGTTTTTTTTCTTACTGCATATCCTAGTATAAGCTGTACTGGAATAGCTACCATGTAAAATTCCAACTTTATGCAAATTGGTATGGTATTCACATCCTGATTTGCATCTCCCCACTGCCTTTAATGGAAGTCTTTATGTTTCCAGCTGTTACTTTTGCATGCATATCTCATAACATTTCAACTGATAGGTGAGGACTGGTAAATCTGTGTCTATCCTAAATTGCAAATTCTCCCACAAATGGACAAAACATACACAAACAGAAGGTGTGCAAAGTTGGCTGCCTTTATGTTTGTGTATGCTTTGTCCATTTCTTTGTCTCCTAAAGTGGCACCTGTGAGAAAAGTTGCTGTAAGTCACTTTGTGTTTTTGCATTGTCCTCACCAGCTTCTGTCATGTTTATCCTCCTCTGCTTTTTAATCTTTCACTTTGCCAAAGTGTTTTTTCTTTTTGCAGTGATCCATGTGGGATATGCTTTTGCTGTATGTTGACAATTCCCAGACTCTTAGTGTTATCCTGTCTTGGTTCTTTGTGTATTGTATCTATCTTAGACTTTTGAATTTTTTTGAATTTTTCTTCTTCGTGGTCTCTGTGCCTCACACAATGGGAATCTTTGCGCATGCGCAATAGCTTTTTGGAACGTTCCAAAGCTGAACAGCTTGGCAGGAACCCCTCCCCCAGCCGGTACTGAGCATGCTCAGTCCTGCCAAGCTAATGATCTGTCCTCAGTTTCTTTTTGTCCACCGACCTGTTAGCAGCTCGGAAGGCTTCCTCGCTGAGCATTTCTCTAAATTCTTGCCTTTTTCTTTGTCCTTTCGTTTGTTTTTCATCTTTTTACAACAAAAACTGTAAGAACTCTTCACCCCTTCTTATGTCATCTTTGTTTAAGTTGTGCGTGTCTTGCGGCCGCAAGGTTTCTCTTTCAGACACCCACCCCGAGTGTTTGTTCTGCCTCGGGGAGGGCCATAATGCTTGGGCCTGTTCTATTTGTAAGGATTTCACCTCTCAGACTCTGAAGAATAGAGCTTCTTAGTTGAAATCCTACTGTTGGGAGCAAGCCCTTCGCATTAAAGAGCAGGTGTCTTCCAATACCGCTCTTTCCACCATTTTAGTATCGACACCCTCCACAACATCCTATACCTTGGCCCTGAAGTTATTGGTAACATCTGGTCCCTCAGTATTGACAGCTTCGGTATTGGTACCGACCGTAACCTCGCTGACCTTACCATTGATATCTTCTTTACCAAGGATTCCGAAGCTCTCCAGGATGCCTACTGTCCCATCTGCCACTGGAGATGCCACCTCAACTTCACAGCAAGCTCACAAGGTCCCTACCTTGACTGAGCATAAACGGGCCTTGTCGCACCATCCTTCTGTTTCCTCCAATAAGGACAAGAAGAAGGAGAAGCACTGCTCTCCTTCTCCCGCTACTTGTCCATCAGCTAATCAACCTTCCTCTCTCGGTCACTTACCGCCACCTCCTCCAACGCAGCCTGCAACATTCACCGTCAAAGAGGAGGATGCTCCTGTCCTTTCACCGGTGTGGGACACTGCCCAGCTCCCAGTGCTGTCAGTTCTAGCTGCTGCAGATCTCGCGTCCGACTTGGACCATCAGTCCTCGCCACTAGCCTCTCCGCCTGTGACATCAGGCCAGTTCGGAGGTGGATGTCTACAAACCCCACTGGTCCTAGCCCTCTCTTCTGGCCATCCCCAGTTCGATAGTCCGCCTGTTTCAGACACTCCTCGGGCTATTTCCCGAGACTGGCCTCGACTTAGCATGGCCCGCTCTCCGGGACACAGTGAAAGGGGTAGATCCCTACATCATCAGGACTACTGCTACTGCACCACTTACAAGCCTTCGTTGCCGAGAGTTGATTCACCTTTCTCCTCGGCCTCCTATATTGCCAGATACAGCCACAAACACCTTTGGAGAGAGCAACCCGGCTCCTACCACTCATATTCGCTGGCTTATCATGACCGGTACCATCCTGACATTTGTCATTGGTCTCCTTATGACCCTCGGCGTTCATGTTCTCCATCATGATCTCCTTTGGGATCTCATTACCGACGCTCCCCTCGGTATCATTGCTCCAGATCCCATTCTCTACTGCTATTCACCATCTTGGTCTCACCATCGGTCCCGAGACCCATCGCTTCATCATTGGGCTGTTTCGCCTCCTCCTTGGGTGACAGCAATAGTGTCACAGCCTCCACCGGATACTCACCCTGCATCTACTCTGCCAACATCTCTGTCAGCTTCGTTGTTGATGCCGTCCGTCGTTGCACTGATCCTGACAGTACTACCCATTTTGTTGGCATTGATCTCGGTACTGATTCGCATCCCAACCTCGATACCAGTGCAAATCCCGGTCTCGCTACTGGCTCCGACTGCTCTACTGGTCTCTGCTCCTGCTCCACCTGCTGTTCTTCCTGCGACGGGACCCGCCCAACATCGTCATTCTCAATCCCCATGCTCATTGTCTGCTCCTTCTGCTTCTTATGATTCTGACGATGATTCAACAGATTCCACACTGCAATCTCATACCTTCCCGCTTTTAGCATTTGGGGACCCATCTACTGATTCAGCTCCTGAGGACGTCAAGCAGTTCTCGGACATCTTGGTGCAGATGGCCACTGCCTTTGGCCTCGACATTTCTGGTCCTGCTCCTATGGTACAGGACCCAGTTTTCCACTATGTCGATACTCGACCCCCATCGACAGCTCCAATTCCATTTCTGCCCATCCTACAGGAGGTCTTGAAGCATCTTTGGGCCCAGCTGGCATTGCTTCAACTGATCCCTCACTGCCTGGAGCATCTTTACCACACCCAGAAGAAGGATGTTGATTTCTTATTCAACATCCAACTCCAAATTCAATCATTGTCGAGTTGTCCCAAACAAAAGGGGGCAAAAGAGCCCACATGACTCTATCTGATTGAGAAGGATGCCGTTTGGATATCTTTGGCTGTTACTTCTACTCTGCCTCCTCATTGATCACCAGGATTTCTAACACTCAAGCTTGCTTGGCAGCCTATCAACGTAACATCTGGGATAGGTTTTTTCCCCTGCTTTCTCACCTGCCAGATGACCACAGAGCTTTGCCATTCAATATTTCAACGAGTCTGTGGCTCTCTCAAATCAACAGATTCTGTCATTCCAACACGCAGTCAAGGGTACAGCACGCGTAATGGTGGACGCGATCGCCTTCCACCGGTTTGCCTGGCTCCAGTCCGCTGGGTTGACCGAGGATGGCAGAAAACAGATTGAGGACCTGCCCTTTGATGTCCAAGGACCCTTTCATGCAACTACCAGTGATGCTATGGACCATCTTATGAAAGCTCGGCTGACAGCTAAGAAGATGGGCCTTCATCCAATGGCTCAACGTGGAAGACCATCTTCATCCTGCTCTTCATGGAGGCATGCTTCCTACTCTTATAGGTCGCACTCTCCTCGCCGCACGTCTCACCAATCATCTTTGCTGGCTTTTTCTCGTCGTTCCTTCAGACGACATCAGCCATCTTTCAAGATATCTTCTTCAACTGCTAAGTTGCATTTTTGACTTCCCCTGCAGGTCACCAGCTCTACCTCTCTTTCACCTGCCTGTCTATCTATCCAAAACCACAAGACTGGCCTGCCACCTCAACACCTGGCACACCATCACTTCAGACTCCTGGGTTCTGAGCATCATCTGTCTTGGCTACGCCATCAAGTTTCAAAATATTCCTCCTCTCGGCGTCTTCTACTCCACCCCTACTGGTCCGCCACTCCTCGAAGAGGTCAAAACCCTTCTTCTCAAAGGGGCCATAGAGCAGTTGCCATCCTTGGTCAAATCCACCGGCTTCTTCTCCCGGTACTTCACAGTGCCCAAATCGGACGGTACTCTCCGACCCATCCTAGACCTCAGGGGGGTGAACTCCTTCATTTCCCCCCAGAAATTCAAGATGGTCACCCTGTCCTCCATTCTGCCTTTCCTGAGGCATTGGGATTGGTTTACATCCATTGACCTACAAGACTCCTATTTTCACATCATTATTCGCTCCCGGCACAGGAGGTACCTCCACTTTGCGATCGACAGCATTTGCTACCAATGCAAGGTCCTGCCGTTGGGTCTGTCCACCGCCCCCAGGTCCTTTACCAAGTGCCTAGCCACTATGGTGTCTTACCTCTGCATGAAGTACGTTATGGTGTACCCCTGTCTGGACGATTGGTTAATTGGTGGCATCCTGCAAACAGAAACTGTACAAGGACATTCACATGACCCTCTCCCTTCTTTCTGATCTCGGACTCAAGGTGAATCTCAAGAAATCCCACTTGGAACCCTCTTGCACGCTGGACTTCATTGAGGCTACTCTGGACTCCACTTGCGCCAGGGCCTTTCTATCTGTGAGATGCGCTCGAACCCTACGTCAGACCGCAGCCACCATCCTGTGCAGTCCATCCGTTTCTGCCCACAGAATCCAACAGCTCCTCAGCTACATGGCTGCCACAACAGTGGTCACCTACGCCTCTCGCCTTCAGGCTCGGTCCTTGCAACACTGGTTTCTCTGCTGCTTCGATCCTTTGCTCGACGATAAACGCCAGATCCTGTGGGTTTCCCATCCAGTACAGGACTCCCTTCATTGGTGGCTGTCCCCACATCATCTCTTGTCGGGAATGCCATTAGTCAAGCCCCGTCAGACACTTACCATCATGACAGACGTGTCCCTCCTCGGTTGGGGAGCTCACTGTCATGGTCTCGCAGTCCAGGGCCACTGGGCTGGCCTGGAGCTGCGTCTCCATATCAATGCATTGGAGCTCTTGGCAATCCTCAAAGCTCTTCGGGCCTTTCAGAACCTCGTTGTCAGACAGACTGTCCAGATTCTGTTGGACAACACGACAGCTGTCTATTACGTGAACCAGCAAGGGGGCACTCACTCCTCCACCTTGCTTCACCTGGCTCTACGAATGTGGGATTGGTGCATCCCACTGCAAGTATATCCCGTCACAGTTCATCTAGCAGGACGGGAGAATGTGACAGCGGACACGCTGAGCAGGGACACAGTGTGCCACCACAAGTGGTCCCTCTCTGACTCCGCTTCCCAATGGATAGTGTCCCAGTGGAGCACTCCAACTGTCAATCTCTTTGTAACCGAACAAAACAGGAAATGTCCCCGTTATTGCTCGAGAGCCGGCCTGGGCCCCAGCTTTCTTGGAAACATGCTCCAGTTTCCTTGGGGCAGGGAATTACTTTTCATCTTTCCACTGTTTCCTCTCTTGGGCTGAGTGGTGGCCAAGATCACAGTGGACAAAGCAGATACTGTTCTCGTGGCCCCCTATTGGCCGAGGCAGTATTGGTTTGGTCCCCTTCTTGCTATTACACTGGGCTGCAACATGAGGCTTCAGAGCACATTGGACCTCATTCCTCACTCAGACGGCCGTGTGTTGCATCCAGACCTCCTTCTCCTTCGCCTGCATGTGTGGAGGATAACATTCCAGACTCTCCCGCTATCCAAGCTGTCCTCACGGCTGCGAGGAAGGAATCTACTCGTAAATCCTACGAATACAAGTGGAGGAAGTTCATGGCCTTTGCCGCCTCCTGTGATGAGGCCGCTTTTCTGACCTCCCTGTCAACAGTGCTTCCCTTCCTCTTCACACTGTGGGACCAGGGCCTTGCTTTTTCCTCCCTGAAAGTTTATCTCTCTGCAATCATGGTTTATCAGCCACATGGTTCTCCTTCCTCAGCTTTTTTCCGGAGCGCTACAGTCAAGCAATTCCTTAGAGGTCTGCAACACCTCTACCCTCCTGTCTCCCCACTGCTTCCTCCATGGTCGCTGTCGCTGGTCCTTTCCCAGCTTATGCGCCATCCCTTTGAACCGAAGGCCACGTCTGATGACCGTCTCTTTACCATGAAAATGGTGTTTTTGGTCGCTGTCACTTCAGCCAGATGGGCAGGAGAACTGACTGTTTTGCGTTCTGATGAACCTTTTCTGGTGTTTCACCGTGACAAGGTAGTCCTGAGCCCGGACCTGTCTTTCCTTCCCAGTGTCGTATCCGACTTCCATCTGAATCAAGATTTGATTCTACCCACTTTCTATCCTGATCCTGCCTCACCTCTTGAGCACGTGCCCTCACCTTTTACCTGCAACAGACCTTGAACTTCCATCAGACCCCCCACCTTTTTGTCTGCTATGGTGGGGGCCGGAAGGATCACAGGGTGTCCTCTCAACGTTTTTCTAAATGGGTTGCCCAGACAATTCACCTTGCCTATGAACTTGCCAGGCAACCTCCCCTGGCCCTGCTTCGTGCCCATTCCACTAGGGCAATGTCTTCTTCAGCAGCCCTTCTCAGGGGAGTTGACCTACAGGAGCTTTGTCATGTGGCTATGTGGTCCAGACCTTTGACCTTTGTCCACCACTACTGCCTTGACTGCAGGGCCCAGCGGGATGCTTGCTTCGGTCGTGCAGTGCTGTCTTCTGTCTTCTAGGTCCTGACCTGCCGTCCAACAGTAAGCTACTCAGTCTCCCATTGTGTGGGGCACAGAGACCATGAAGAAGAAGAACAGGTTGCTTACCTGTAACTGTGATTCTTTGAGTGGTCATCTGTCCTCTCACACACACCTGCCCAGCCTCCCCTCATTCAGTTCTTGCTTCGGCGGACTTTGAAACTGAGGGGAGACCGTTAGCTTGGCAGGACTGAGCATGCTCAATATCGGATAGGAGAGGAGTTCCTGCCAAGCTGCTCAGCTCTGGAACTTTCTGAAAAGCTGTTGCACATGCGCGAAGATTCCCATTGTGTGAGGACACAGATGACCACTCGAAGAACCACAGTTACAGGTAAGCAACCTGTTCATCTTAGGCTTTTGAATTTTTTTGAATTTTTGAAGAGACAATCAGTCTTTTGTTTACTGAAGACATTCTTTTCACAAACTGCATGCCTCTTCCCAGGTCAGTTCTGTGGGAATCAACATGTATCTGCCATCACAAAGGCAATTTTCACTTACAAACTCTAGACTTAAATTATTTTCTTGGCCTAATTTCTCTTGTATTTCTTTGAAATTTGATTCCATCAAGATCCTGTCTTTTATCATATCATCCACATCATGAAATGCACTTTCCTATTATTAGATATACTTCTTTTCTTTAAAAAAAAGTTTTCATTGCCCAGAGACATTCTTCCATGAGGTACAATATGCTTCAACCCTTGCATTCAATATTGCTGGTTTTTTATTATCTTTAGGAAATAGCTAAGTACTTGCAGTTCATGATCTACAAATATTGCTGCCCTTCTAGCTTGTGGAGATCAGGAACTATGCATCTTTCTGCTGCTCTGCCTATTTTTTGCCTCAGGACATTTGAAAAAAAATCAGTTCCATAATTTATCTTCATCATGATTAATTTTCTGTCGCATACTCAGGCTCTGAATCCACATACTGTTTTTGCCTTGAGCTTGAGGTCATTGGTACTGGTGGTTCTGCTGATTCCTGTTCCTTGTTCTGACACCATGTAATATTCTGTTGTGGGTGCTGTGTGACAAGGTATAGACATATAATGCTCTGGGGATGGCTGAGCAGCAAAGCACACACAACAGTCAGTCCTCCACATTTGCAGGTTTGCCTTTCACATATTTGATTATTTGTAAGGTTCTTCAACCCTTGCCCCCACCATCTCAGGCACTTCTTTCCCCAGGGAACCTTTCTTCTCAGTGTCTCTGATCAGGCCATGAAGCCCTTTAAAAACCTGCCTCTGGTCTTCTTCCTCCTCCAACACGACCACCACCACCACTATTGCCACCAGATACTGCCTAGTCAGCTAAGGATGGCTCACCATCTGTTTTCTCAGCACCTTTCTCAGTGCCCACACACACACCCCAGGAAGAAGATGGCTAAGAAAGAGGAAGTATAAGGCTGCCATGTCGACCCACCCCCTTTCCCTCTCCTTTCCCTGACCTAGTTGGAACCTGGGTTTTCTCCCCCCATGCCTCAGCCCCCTTCCTACAGGAATACACATACACCTTGATATTTGCAATTTTTCCTCTTTTGCAGGGGTCCTACGCCCCTAACCCTAGTGAATGTGGAGAACCTACTGTACTTAGTTTGGTTTAGGCTATGCAACTCTAGCCTCTCCAGCACCAGCTAATAACTGTGACTGCATTTACTTTACAGCTACCAAATAAAATTTATTATATAGTGCACTGCCCATGTGGCTCATTTACAGTTTGTTATACAGACCATCTCAAGATACTTTGCTACCTAGAGGTGATTTTAGTCATCCAAGTGTCTTTCATTTGGTGTGGGTTGTTTTCTGAGGAACAGTCATTGAATAAGGGGAAGTAAGCCAGTCACAGGAAACACGCATTCCCCATAATGCCTAGTTTGACTTTCAGATTGTGTTCGGTTCCTTTTCATCCTAAAATTGCTCCTTGGCATCTTCTGTGACATTGCCCCATACATTTTATGCTGTTCCATTGGAGCTCTTAAAAATATGGCTTGTCCCCAGCTCACTTGGCTTCTTGTTTATGTAATTGGGCTTGGCTACCCTTCAACCATACAGTTCTAATGAAGATATTGGGTGAAACAGTTTAGGATTGCCTAAACTGATTTGTATGCTATTTTCATACTAATAGTTAAGCCAACATCTTCTTGGAAACAGATAATGAGAGACATGACTCTAACCATTTTCAACTTCTTTTCCAGCTAAGAAATCAGAGGGAGCCCTGGCATCTATGGACATCCAAATCTGCATGAGGTGAGTCCCATCTAATCACACAGATATGACTACTTACATTCATAAGGGTGGACTAGAAAGCAAGCAGGTATAACAAGCAGTCCAAAATAAAGGAAATTTTTCTCATAGTAATAACTTATTGCTGTCTCCTAGCCAATGGTACTACTATTCCTTTCAAGGAACACAAAAGCTTGATCTCAGCAGACCGTGAAGATTCTAAGCTGAGTTCAGTCCTGGTCACCATGTTTGTCCTAGCAGATTCGTCTGATAAGTCCACATTTCTTTCACAGAATCTATTTGTAGCCAAGCAACATTTGCAGGAGTATCCATAGTTGGTGTGGTGGGCCTATGGTGCAATTGAGAGATTAGAACCCTCATGAAAATGGAAAAACTGTTAATGACTTCCCCCTGCCATGATCCCCCTCTCATTCCTTTCCAAGCTCCCCTCCCATTCCCTTGCCTTTTGCGCACCAGGGCCAGAGGCAAAGGGATGGGAGGGGAGCTCTGGAGGGGAGAAGGAAGGCTTGCATGTGCCTCTCCCCTCAATTTCCTTACCTTTTGTTTGGGCGCTTGCATTCCTTCTCCACGCTGGGCAAAACATAAGGAAATGGGAGGAGGAGAAGGTGGGAAGGCACACATACTCCTTGTGAATAATCAAATTTGTGAAGGTCAAACCCACAAATGTGGAGGGAGGACTATATTTCTTTAAACTTTCATAAAGCAGATCATATAGCATATAGAACAGATCATTAAACAGTCAGTTTGTAATTACTTAGAAAGCAATGCTGTAATCACTAAAAGCCAGCATGGATTTCTCAGAAATAAGTCATGCCAGACTAATTTTATCTCTTTTTATGATAGGGTTACAGGCTTGATAGATGAAGGGAATGCTGTAGACGTAGCATATCTTGACCTCAGTAAGGCCTTTGACAAAGTTCCTCATGACATTCTTGCAAAGAAGCTAGTAAAATGCGGGCTGGACAGGGCTACTGTTCGTTGGATTTGTAATTGGTTGACTGATGGAACCCAAAGGGTGCTCACCAAATGGCTGCTTTTCATCCTGGAGAGAAGTGACTAGTGGGGTGCAACAGAGTTCTGTCCTGGGCCCAGTGCTGTTCAATATCTTTATCAACAACTTGGATGAAGGAATAGAGGGCATGCTGATCAAATTTGCAGATGATACCAAATTGGGAGGGGTTGCTTATACACCAGAGCACAGGATCAAATTTCAAAATGACCTTGACAGATTGGAGAGCTGGCCAAAGCTAACAAAATGAATTTCAACAGAGAGAAATGTAAGGTTCTGCACTTAGGCAGAAAAAATGGAATGCACAAATATAGGATGGGGGACATGTGGCTAGATAGCAGTACGTGTGAAAGGGATCTAGAAGTCTTGGTAGATCACAAGCTGAACATGAGTCAGCAGTGTGACGCAGCAGCCAAGAAAGCCAGCACGATTCTGGGTTACATCAATAGGAGTATGGTGTCCAGATCGAGGGAGGTAATGGTACCACTCTATTCTGCATTGGTTAGGCTTCATTTGAAATACCGTGTCCAGTTCTGGGCACTTTAGTTCAAGAAGGATGTCAACAAGCTGGACCGTGTCCAGAGGAGGGTGACCAAAATGGTGAAGGGACTGGAAGCCATGCCCTATGACGAATGGCTTGGGGAGCTGGGTATGTTTAGTCTTCAGAAGAGAAGGTTAAGAGGGGACATGATAGCCATGTTTAAATATTTGAAGAGATGTCATGTTGAGGAGGGAGTGGACTTGTTCTCTGGCGCTCCAGAGACTAGGACAAGGAGCAATGGATTCACGCTGCAGGAAAGGAGATTCCACCTGAACCTCAGGAAGAACTTCCTGATGGCCAGAGCTGTTCGGTAGTGGAATATGCTGCCTCGGAGTGTGGCGGAGTCTCCTTCTTTGGAGGTTTTTAAGCAGAGGCTGGATGGCCATCTATTGGGAATGCTTTGATGGGTGTTCCTGCATAGTTGGGGGTTGGATTCGATGGCCCCTGGGGTCTCTTCCAACTCTATGATTCTATGATTCTATAAGACACAAGTATCATACAACAGCCCTTTGGCTAAACTCCTGCCAAAGGTTTAACCCCCAATCTTGGTCACACACTCTGACCAGATCCTACAGTTAATTTCCTGCCTTTCACTAGGCTACCTCTGAGAACCAAACCTCCCAAAACAGTCACATCCTCTGACTGGCTAAGGGACTCTACTCCCTAGTTCTTTGCTAGGCTCTCATTGAAAGAAAACCAATACCCACAGGTACTTTATATCACATTTTTTTCTCAGCCACAAGCCCTTCCCACGCATTACTGTACTGGATTTCTCTCTTGAGGTGCTATTCTGGCTGCCTAGCAATCTGCTTCCAGGCTGCCTTGGCACGTCAGATAGCCATACCCCTGGAACTTCATCACACCATGCTAACTTCAGTTTCAAGCTTCTGCTACACTTGCTAAATACTCTCAGTTTTGCCCCAGGAGAGAACATGGGTGGAAGGGGATGACCAGCTGCCATGGCAGTAATTGTAAAGATTGCTAAGATGGCTTACTGTCCTGACATTTGAGAGCTCCCAGGCAATCATTCTTTCCCTTTGTGTCCTAATGACTGTTCCTTCTTGGTTGGCAGATTCCTGGGTGAAATTGATGCTGCCATGACCATTGTTGATATCTCCATGCTGACTGGATTTTCCCCAGATATGGATGACTTAAAAAAGGTTTGGCATGGCCACCAAATACCCCCGTAATTACTTGGTCAGTTGCAGGGCTGCTAACCATTTACAATAAAGGACTAGCTAACTGATAGGTCTGAAAGAACTAACAAGTGATGCAAGGAGAAGGTAATTGTACAGGGATCTAGATCCTTTTTGAAATTCCAAGGTTAAGTTGGAGAAGTATTTTGGGGTCTACTTTTATCCCAGCCAAGCTCAGTTCTTCAAGTGGGATGAGTTCAGCAGTCTGCTGTCTCTCCTACTTGCTCTCTCACAGTGCAGACAGCTTCCTTTGGAGTTAAACAACCCTTCAAATGTGGGGTGGGCAACTTGTGTTCCTCTAGCTGTTGCTAGGCTATAGCTAATATTAAGGCAGCCCATATCACTAGTGATGAGGAAGGACAGAAGTTGCAGTCTGACAACTTCTGGAGTGTCACAGATTGCTTCATCCCATGCTCCAGTTACTCACAAAGGCGTCCCATTGTAGTTTGATGAGCAGACCAGGGGGTGCAGGACTTTCTGGTCTTCTTGGCCCTCCATATAGTGGAAAAAACCATTATCTGTTGGCTTTGGAGTAACTGTGCAAACTGGACTGCTCCAGTAGGGGAAGTTTCCATTCTTCATGGCTGGCTCTGCTGTGGGGAGCAGGGTGAAGCACTTTGCGTGACATCATGAAGCTGGTGTGGCAGGAGGAGCTGATGAAGGCAGCAACCAATGGCTGAAGCAAGACTAAGGTATTGGCCCTAGAATGGAGGTACAGAGGAGAAGGAGAAGGTCATTTAGGCACTACTTCAGGCTGCAAAATACCTCAGCCCATCACTTCTTGCTTTTTATTTTATGAAGCAATATTTTATTAGTTTTCACCCAGTTAGAGAATACTGCTTACCTGCTCAAACTTTACCTTATGAAGTCGAGGCAGCATGGTGCAGTGGTTTGAATTTTGGGCCAGGACTGTAGGATACCAGGAATGTCTGCTGAGTCATGGAGGCCCACTGAGTGATTTTGGGCAAGCCACATTCTCTCAGTCTTGTTGGCACTGTGTGCCTTCAAGTTGTTTCTGACTTATGGCTACCCTAAGAGGAACCTATCACAAGAGTTTTCTGGGGCTCTGTGTGTGCTTTTGTGTGTGAGAGAGAAAGAGAGAGAAAGCAACACACCCAAGATCAAGAATGGGGATCAAACTGTGGTCTCAAGGGTGCTCAAACCACTACACCATACTGTGTCTCTCTCTTTCTCTGTCTCCCTTAGTCTTAGAAGAAGGCAGTGCCACAGCAATAACAACAATGACAAACTACTACATCTGCTGTTTAATTAAATCAGCATATATTTACATATGGATAATAATATTTGGAAGAAAGGCATACTTTGGCCATTTCTACATGGTGTCGCTTTCATGCAATGGGGATCCATTGGCAGTGGTCCAGAAGTTGTGCTTCTTCTTCGTGGTCTGTGTGCCTCATACATTAGGAGCTTTCGCACCTGTGTGGTAGCGTTCAGAAGATTCTAGAGCTCAATAGCTTGGCGGGAATCCATCCCCCATGCCGGTACTGCGCATGCTCAGCCCGCCGAGCAACGGTCACTCCTCAGTTCTTTCTTGTCCGCCGTTGCGAACAGAAGGTTCTTCGATAGCTTGCACTTCTTTGGCTTGATTACCTGGATTTTTTACTCAGTTTTTCGGCTTTGGATTTTGGTTTCCGTCTTCCGACTTGGCTTTGGTGTTTTTGGCTTTGGTTCTGACCCGGTTTTTGGCTTGACTACGATTTTGGGATTCTGGACTGGTTTCGTCGATTTCGACCCCCGCCTCGTCTTCTATGTCTTCTATGTTCTATGTGGACATATTCTATGTCAGCCTTGTTCAAGAGTTGCGTCTCCTGTGGAAGGAAGGTTGCTCTCTCGGACAAGCACCGCGAGTGCCTTTTTTATTTGGGTGAGGCCCATAACGTTCAGGCCTGCATGGTCTGTAGGCAGTTTACTCACCAGACCCTCCATAACCGCTCGGCAAGACTGAAGTCTCATTGCTGGGAGGAGTCTCTACGTGCCCAGAAGACCGATCCCCACAGTGTCACGGCCGAGAAATCCTCCCGCCCGACGACCTCTTCGTTGGCAGCAGCAGCGGCTGCCACGCCTTCCACATCATCAGTACCGGGCTCGGTACCGATCATGAAGCTCCTGAGGATCCCGAAGATCTCGGCTCCTCTGGCGCGGGAAGACCCTGCGGGCTCGCAGGCCTCCTCCAAGCCACTGACACCAGTGCAGAAGAAGCGTCCACCAACCCAGGACACCGGGAAGGAGAAGGTGAAGAAGAAGAGGAGGAAGGAGAAGAGATGCTCCCCTCAGAAGGAGACTCGTCTCCCAATGCCTCTGCCCACCGAGCCCTCTGAGGAACCAGTAGAACTCCCGGAGGAGCAGGAGGCTATTGAGGAAGAGGTCCTCGAGCTGTCTGACGAGGAGCAGGCAGTGGAGGTCCTGCCCTCGGAACCGCCCGAGTTGACGGCTGCGATTACCTCGCCGAATCACCGTCCACTGGTTGACTGCCGGGAGGAGGCTGTGGTCTGACATCGACCTCTGCCTTGCCATAGGCCAGCCTCTCGACACGGTGACTCCCGCTCTCCTGACCAGAGAGCCAGGCCTCCATCCCCTCGACATCGGGAGATGAGCCTGGAGAGGGCCTACTCGAGGGACACCGTTTACTCCTCGGCCTCCTACCTCAGTAGGTACTGCCAGGAGCACCTCTGGCGTGAGCCCCCAGGGTTGTACCAATCCTACTCCCCGTCATACCGGTACCGGTACCACCCCGACGTCCGGTACTGGTCTCCATGGCATTGGTCTCGTTCGCCTCATAGGGAAGTCCATCCCTCCCACTATGAGAGGATGCTGAGCCGATCACCTCGCCGGTCCGACTCACTGTGCCATTGGAGGTCCCGGGAGCCTTCACCCTGCTACAGGGCAGTGTCACCCCCTCCGCAGACAACAGCAACCATGACGCATCCAACGTCACAGACCACCATGGCCCAAGCGGCACGACCTGCAACTTTGACGTCACAGGCTACCCACCGTCCCCAGCCATCGGTGGTACCCCTCCAGGTCACACCCATCCCAATGATGGTGTCAACCTCGGTACCAGCCCAACCTGCGGCTCCGACGGTAACTTAAAAAAGCAGACTTCTGTAAACTGAAGGAGCTGCTGGCTGAAGTCCCGTGGTCAAGAATAGTCAATGAGAAAGGAGTTCAGGATGCATGGGAGTTCTTTAAAAGGGAGATACTGAAGGCACAGGCTAAAACTGTGCCATTAAGGACGAAAAATGGAAGGCATCTGAAGAAACTGGAATGGTTGACTAAAGAACTCTCAGCTGAGCTAAGTGTTAAGAAAAACATGTACAGGAAATGGAAGAAGGGGGAAATCACCAAAGAAGATTATAAGCAAGTAGCCAGGAGATGTAGGGAGAAGGTCAGAAAGGCTAAAGCACAAAACGAACTTAGGCTGGCCAGAGACATTAAAAACAATAAAAAGGGCTTTTTTAAATATGTCCTCAGCAAAAGGAAAAAGAAGGAGATGATAGGGTCACTGCACAGGGAAGATGGTGAATTAATAACAGGAGGAAGAGAAAGGCAGAACTCCTCAACACCTTCTTCGCCTCAGTTTTTTCCCAAAAGGATACAAACACTCAGCCTGGCGGTTGGGGAGCAGGTGAGGAAGTGGGGGAAATGCAGCACAGAATAGGTAGAGAGGTAATACAGGAATACCTGGCTACTCTGGATGAATTCAAGTCTCCAGGGCCAGATGAATTGTATCCTAGGATTTTAAAAGAACTAGCAGAGGTCATTGCGGAACCTCTTGCTATAATCTTTGAAAACTCTTGGTGGACAGGAGAAGTCCCGGCAGACTGGAGGAGGGCAAATGTTGTCCCCATCTTCAAGAAGGGGAAAAAAGAGGACCCAAATAATTATCGCCCGTCAGCCTGACATCAGTACCTGGAAAGATCGTGGAGCAGATCATCAGTCAGTTTCTAATCACTTAGAAAACAATGCCGTAATTACGAAAAGTGAACATGGATTTCTCAAAAATAAGTCATGCCAGACTAATCTTATCTCTTTTTATGATAGAGTTACTTGCTTGATGGATGAAGGGAATGCTGTGGACGTAGTATATCTTGATTTCAGTAAGGCCTTTGACAAAGTTCCCCATGACATTCTTGCAAAGAAGCTAGTAAGATGTGGGCTGGACAGGGCTACTGTCAGGTGGATTTGTAACTGGTTGACTGACCGTACCCAAAGGGTGGTCACCAATGGTAGATTTTCATCCTGGAGAGAAGCGACTAGCGGGGTGCCACAGGGTTCTGTCCTGGGCCCGGTGCTGTTCAATATCTTCATTAATGACTTGGATGAAGGAATGGAGGGAACACTGATCAAATTTGCAGATGACACCAAATTGGGAGGGGTTGCTAATACGCCAGATGACAGGATCAAAATTCAAAAGGACCTGGGCAGATTGGAGAGCTGGGCCAAGGCTAACAAAATGAATTTCAACAGAGAGAAATGTAAGGTCCTAACTTGGGCAGAAAAAATGGTATGCTGAAATATAGGATGGAGGACACGTGGCTGGCTAACAGTACATGTGAAAGGGATCTAGGAGTCTTAATAGACTACAAGCTGAACATGAGTCAGCAGTGTGATGCAGCAGCCAAGAAAGCCAACGCAATTCTTGGTTGCATCAATAGGAGTATGGTGTCTAGATCGAGGGAGGTATTGGTACCACTTTATTCTGCTTTGGTTAGACCTCATCTGGAATACTGTGTCCAGTTCTGGGCACCCCAATTCAAGAAGGATATGGATAAGCTGGAGCAGGTCCAGAGGAGGGCAACCAAAATGGTGAGGGGCCTGGAAGCCATGCCTTATGAGGACAGACTTAGAGAGCTGGGTATGTTTAGTCTTCAGAAGAGAAGGTTGAGAGGGGACATGATAGCCATGTTAGAAGGGATGTCATGTCGAGGAGGGAGTGGGCTTGTTTTCTCCTGCTCTTGAGACCAGGACAAGGAGCAATGGATACAAGCTGCGGGAGGGGAGATTCCACCTGAACCTCAGGAAGAATTTCCTGACGGTCAGGGCTGTCTGGCAGTGGAATGTGCTACCACGGAGTGTGGTGGAGTCTCCTTCTTTGGAGGTTTTTAAGCAGAGGCTGGATGGCCACTTGTCGGAAGTGATTTGAGGGTTTTCCTGCATGGCAGGGGGTTGGACTGGATGGCTCTTGTGGTCTCTTCCAACTCTACATTTCTATGATTCTATGACTCTGGCTGTCCCTGCCCGCAAGTCATCGCAGGAGACAGCAGAAGAGAGATCTCCAACGCCATCATCGGAGTCGTATGAATCCGACTTGGACTCTGCGGAGTCAACCCTGTCGTCTCACGAGTCGCCTCTGCTGGTGTTTGGAGAACCGGGTCCGGAGTCAGCGCCTGAGGACGTGCGTCAGTTCTCCGCCATCCTCCTCCATATGGCCACGGCCCTCGCTCTGAAGGTTGCGGAACCAGTTCTAGCAGTGCAGGATCCAGTATTCCAATACCTGGAGACCCGCCCTCCATCGACTGCGCCGCTCCAGTTCCTCCCGACGTTGATTGAGGCTATGAAGCAGCCTTGGGCGAAGCCGGCTTCAGCACAGCCTATACCTCATAAGCTGGAACATCTGTACAGGACGCAAAGAGAACGTGGAGTTCCCCTTTAGCCATCCTGTACTGAACTCGATCGTGGCTAAGTCGGCCCAAACCAAGGGAGGCAATTGAGCCCATACCACCCCGCCGGACCGAGAAGGCTGGAAGCTCGATTCCCTAGGGAGACCAGGACCCTGAATACGATGGCGTGCCTTGCAGCTTACCATCGTAACATCTTTGACCAGCTTGCCCCGCTCCTCGCTGAGCTACCGGAGGAGTCCCGCACTACTGCCACTAACCTCTTTGGTGAGGCTGTTGCGGTCGCCACCCAACAGATCGCTTCCTCGAGGCACACCATGGAGGCTACCTCGAGGGTGATGGTAGGCGCGGTGGCCCTTCGTCGGTATGCCTGGCTATGGTCATCTGGGCTTCAGGAGGACGGCTGCCGCAGGATCGAGGACCTCCGGTTCAATGGCCAGGGACTCTTCTACACGTCGATGGACAAGGCCATGGATCACCTTGTCAAGGCCCGTCTGATGGCAAAGAAGATGGGCATCAACCAGCTGGCCCAGTCCCGCCGCAGCTTTGGCTCTCGGCCATCCTGACGAAGGTCCTCTTCCTCCTCCGCATATCAACCGCGGTCACCAAGATCGCCTGCGTCCCGGCCGTCCACTTCATCTGCTCCACGGAGAATTCCCAGAAGACGCCCATCCTCTTCGTCAAAGAAGTCTTCATCAGGGACGAAGTCATGATTTTGATGCCATCGGCAGGATACTGCCGAAGCCAACCGTCACCCTTCCAGCGAGCCTCGAACACCAACTGAGCCTGGCCAGACACCTCGCCCAGTGGCGGAAAATTACTGCGGACTCCTGGGTACTTACCATCATCCGCCTGGGATATGCCATAGAGTTCCAGGACATTCCGCTGCAAGGGGTCTACTACTCCACCCCGGCCAGCTTCGTATTGCTGGAAGAGATCCAGTCCCTTCTACAAAAGCGATCGATCGAAACACTTCTGTCATCAGCCAAGACCACTGGCTTCTTCTCGGGGTACTTCATGGTGCCGAAGGCAGACGGAACCCTGCGGCCCATCCTAGACCTCCGAGGGGTGAACGACTAGATCCACCCCAAGAGGTTCAAGATGGTCACATTACCCTCGATCCTGCCCTTCCTTCGACGAGGGGACTGGTTCGCCTCCATCGATCTCAAGAACGCCTATTTTCACATCTCCATCCGCCTGCAGCACAGATGGTACCTGTGGTTCGCGGTTGACGGCACTTGCTACCAATACCGGATGCTGCCATTTGGCCTCTCGACCACACAGCGGGTATTCTCCAAGTGCATGGCCCCCGTCGTATCATTCCTGCGGACGAAAGGCATCTCTGTCTACCCCTGCCTGGACGATTGGCTCTTGGTGGTGTCCTGCCAACGGAAACTGTACGAGGATATTCACCAGACTCTGACCCTTCTTGCTCGGCTCGGACTCAGGGTCAATCTGAAGAAGTCCCATCTCGAACCCACGAGGGTTCTTGACTTTATCGGGGCGATCCTGGACTCGGTATCGGCGAGGGCGTACTTACCGCCGGACAGGGCGCGGACGCTTTGTTGGGCAGTGTCCGCCGCCTTCCATGTTCCGACGCTGTCGGCCAGGAGGATCCAACAGCTCTACGGCTACATGGCCTCGACGACCGCCATTACCTACCTCTCCAGACTGCGCGCACGACCGCTTCAGCACTGGTTTGTCCGGGCCTTCGACCCACTCTGGGACGACCAGTCTCACCACTACCAGCTGCCTCAACAGGTGCACCAGTCCCTGCTGTGGTGGTAGTCCTACAGCCACCTCGTGTCGGGCATGCCATTTCGGGAGCACCACTCTACGGTCACGGTGACCATGGATGCCTCACTCTTCAGTTGGGGAGTGCATTCCGGAGACCTCAGAGTCCGCGGTCAGTGGATCGGACACGAGACTGCCTCCACATCAACGCTCTCGAGCTGCTGGCCATCTCAAAAGCCCTGCGGGCGATTCGTCACCTCATCGCAGGCCGCACGGTGTTGATCTTCACCGACAACACGACGGCGGTCTGTTACGTGAACAGGCAAGGAGGGACTCACTCCACCAATCTCCTCAACATCGCCCTCGACCTCTGGGACTGGTGCGTCTCGCTACGGATTCATCCGGGCCAGTTCTCCTGGCCGGGCAGGAGAACACCACAGCGGATGCTCTCAGCAGGGACGCCTCCTCCCACCACAAGTCGTCCCTCTCCAGCGAGGCCTTCCAGATCATTCGGGACCGATGGGGTGAGCTGATCATCGACCTCTTCGCCACCAGCGAGAACGCGAAGTGTCGTTGGTACTGTTCGAGGGCCGGCTGCAATCGCCACTCCATCAACGATGCGTTCCAGTTTCGGTGGGACGAGGGACTTTTCTACGCCTTCCCTCCGTTTCCCCTTCTGGACCGCGTGATCTTGAAGATCCTCACAGACCGAGAAGACATAGTTCTCGTGACACCGTACTGGCTGAGGCAGCACTGGTTCGGGCCCCTGTTCGAGGCTGCCCGGGGGTGGATCCTCCGGTTCCTAACGATACTGGACTTCCTCTTCCACTCCAATGGTCTCGTGCTGCACCCGGACCTGCCGCTCTTGGCCCTCCATGCCTAGAGGATATCGCCATAGATGACCCTGTCATAGGTAATGTATTGACCGCAGCCAGGAAGGAATCGACTCGCCGCAACTAGCACTACAAGTGGCGGCGCTTCGTTGCCTTCGCCGAGGAATGTTGAGAGCTGGTATCACCCGTCAACCTGCATACCGTGCTCCACTTTCTCCTGCACCTCCAACAGCAGGCTCTGGCCTTCCTGTCGTTGAAGGTGTACCTCACCGCTATCGTGCCATATCAACTGCCACGATCCCCTTCGGCTGCTCTTTTCCGAGACGGTACCGTCAAGCAGTTTTTGAAGGGCCTGCAGCACCTCTACCCACCAGTATCACCACCTGCTACCACCGTGGTCGCTATCGTTGGTGCTGTCGCAGCTGATAAAGCTGCCCTTCAAGCTGATGGTGACAGCAGATGACAGGCTGCTCGCCCTGAAGACTGCTTTCCTAGTGGCTGTCACCTCTGCCAGGCGGTGGGAGAGCTGACAGCCCCATGATGTGAAGAACCGTACCTCGTCTACCACAGAGACAAAGTGGTCCTTCAGCCTGACATCTCTTTCCTGCCAAAGGTGGTGTCCAGTTTCCACCTGGGCCAGGACATTATCCTGCCCACCCTCTATCCGGACCCGACTACACCTCTGGAGCGGTCCCTTCACTCCTTGGATGCTTGTCGGACCTTGGCATTCTATAGGGACAGAACTGCCTCTTATAGACAGACCCTGCACCTCTTTGTGTGCTATGGCAGGCATTGAATAGGCCACAGGGTGTCCACCCAGCGCTTCTCCAAGTGGGTAGCCCAGACTATCCACCTGGCGTATGAGCTTGCCAAGAAGCCTCGTCGAGACCTTCTTCGGGCTCATTCCACTAGAGCAGTGGTTCTCAACCTGTGGACTTCAGCTCCCAGAAACCCCAGCCACTATGGTCAATGCTCAGGGCTTCTGGGAGCTGAAGTCTAGAAACATCTGGAGACCCACAGGTTGAGAACCACTGCACTAGAGCCATGGCAACATCTGCAGCTCTCCTACGAGGAGTCGACCTGCAGGAACTCTGCTGTGTGGCGACCTGGTCCCAGCCATTGACCTTTGTGCGCCACTACAGGTTGGACTGCCGGTCCTGGAGGGATGCTTGATTTGGACATGCTGTTCTGGCTTCTGTTCTGTAGGACCTGACCCACCATCCTACTGGTAAGCTACACAGTCTCCTAATGTATGAGGCACAGAGACCACGAAGAAGAAGAACAGGTTGCTTACCTGTAACTGTGGTTCTTCGAGTGGTTATCTGTGCCCTCATACATGCCCGCCCAACTTTCCCCTCTTTTTCAGGTCCCACTTACCCGGCGGACCAAGAACTGAGGTATGACCATTGCTTGGCGGGCTGAGCATGCGCAGTACCGGCATAGGGGATGGGTTTCCGCCAAGCTATCAAGCTCTAGAATCTTCCGAACACTACCGCGCAGGTGCAAAAGCTCCTAATGTATGAGGGCCCAGATGACCACTCGAAGAACCGCAGTTACAGGTAAGCAACCTGTTCTTTCACACAATGTCATTGCAGTCCTGCAGCCAGTATGTCCCCACCTGTTGCGATCAAAAAATCCATTAAGTGCCTGCAATCACGCAACGCTCCTGTCACTGCCGGCCATGTGGAAGGGCGGAAGTGTAATGTACGCACTTCCTTCCCCAGTGCAGCACAAGAAAGAGGTTGGCTGCGCTGCAGAAGGAAGGTGCGTGTCACTCACACTCCCTTCCTCAGGCAGCCAGCTGGATGCAGAGGGGATCGTTCACATCGCACTCCCTTCCTGGCAAAGGCACTGTCAGGATGACATGACAGGAACTGGTAAGGTGCAGAAATGGCCTTTGTTTTCATATTAGGCATCACAGCAGGCACCCTGTCAAAAGTTCCTTCTTGTATAAGAGAAGGGGGTTTAACTTCCTCGAGTGGTGCTGCCTCTCATTTATGGGTTGTTTTTTGGGGTTGGGAGGTGGGTATACTAAGGTTTAAAAAATAAAATTTCGGGAAAAATCTATTGAAGTAATTGCAGTAAAATTCTAATCAATAAACAGTGTTTGATAAATTAATGTAAGAAAACACAGAACTAATAGATTCATCTAACTCAGTCTTTCCCAGTCAGGTGCTGTCCAGATGTGTTGGATGACAAGCCTTATCACTCACAGCCAGCATTGAGGGCTAGGGGAGCTATAATCTAGCACATGAGGGGTTGATCTGACTGGTTTAATATTTCAACTCTGTTTATTGGCTAACTTATTTATGAGCAGGGAGAGTGCTACATTTTCAAGCTAATGGAACTGGAGGAGGTGGTTCCAGTCTGATGATAGTGGTGGGGAACTTGTTGCCTGCCACATGTTGTTAGATCCAATTTCTATCAGCCATGTCCAAAGCAGTTAGGCTTCAACATTTTGAAATAACCAGTCTTTTTTGTGAAGTGATTAGCGGAAGATAGTTGTATAATCCTTGGGTGTGTAGGTAGAATGATGCAAATTCACTGTTTAAAGAGACTGAGTCCAACAGAGAGGAAAAGGGACTTCAGAAGAGTGTGTCTTTTAGAGGCACATGAAGAATATGATCAGTGATTACATCATAGGCTACTAACCTGTGCTCTTTCATTCATTGTGGTCAGCTAACAAGCTCTGTCGATCAATACATCTCGAAGTATGAAATGAATGATGTCCTTTCTGACAAGAGCACCCTCATCCTCTATTTGGACAAGGTACCACTTGTTCTTTCTGATTCTTTTGTCTGGCCATCCAGTTGTCAGTTTTTAGGCAATAATAGCTTACTGTCACATAATATTTAAGCATTTATGTGGGGCGGTGGGATCATGAGATAGGGTTGTAACTGCTCAAAAATACTTTAGGAGAATGTTAAAAAAAATTCTGCTGGATTAATAGATTTAAACTACAACAGAACAGATTTTAGATGAATTATTTGGAACATACTAGCTATACGAAAAGTTTAGCTGCCTGGAACAGAGAGTGTGGTCTCTTATTCCTGGGCTACTTTCAGATCTGTTTTGTTATGTTCCCTTTTCATTTGTTAGCCATTGGACATAAAAAAAAAAACCCTAAGAAAAATAATCACACTCAAGAAATCTGAAGGATAATAAACTGAGGAGGTATTTGAATGATTCCTTTAGCATTAACTTAATTCTATCTTTAGATGGTTGGAGATTTCTTTCCTACCAACTTTAACATTCCATTAATTTTACCAGTGGAAAAAATCTGATTCTTGAAAATCAGTTTGAAGCAGGAGGCAAAAGCAATCTTTCTTAGGAGGCACAAAACAGGACAAAGGGAACCCAGATTCTTCACTACTTGCTTGCTGTTTTTTTTCCCTTGTGAATCCCCATATTCTGTAGGTGTCCAAGGCAGAACATGAGTGCCTGAAGTTCAGGCTTCACCAGCACTTCCAAGTGGGACTAATCCAGCCAGGAACTGTGACAGTATATGAATACTACACCCTAGGTAAGGGTCTGAAATCTTAAAAAACAAACAAAATAGGATCTAGTTTTGGGCTGTACATGGAGTCAGAGAATCAAGTCTTTCTGTGACATTCTAGGATAACATGTTGTGATAGGGGACAAATGCCCAGAGCTGTTTCTTCTCCCAACATTCCCAACCATTTTCTGGATGTTAAATTTTCTGAATACAATTAACAGAGTTTGGGTTTTTTTTAAAAAAAGGCAAATAAGCTGTAGGGCAGCCCTCTCCTTTCTGCTTCCCATGGTGTAAACTTCTGGGGTGCTCTTTGCATTTCTAAGAGAAAGTCTCATTGGTGGGAAGGGGGTTTCCTTGTCATATTGTGCAGATGGGAGCTTCAGGGCAGTGGCTTCTGTCAGGATCACTGCAGGGCAGGAGATTTCTCATCCTAAATCTCAGATTGGCTCAGGCTTCAATGGCTGCTAGCCATGCTGGTTAGAGGACATGGACAGCAGAGATCCTTCACCTGCTAGGGTCTAGATTGAACAGAAATTCACATTGATGATTAGGTTACTTGGACTGTTCCCCGAGTGTAGGTACTACTGCTGGCATTTCAACAAGAAGCAAAAGATAGATAGAGGAACCAGAAACAAATGAATGCAGGAGACTAATGTTTGTTTGTTTGTTATCCCACCTTTCTTCAAGTATGGGATCCAAGAGGGCTCCCAACGCAGATTAAAACACGATACAATTATAATTAGCAAGATAAAATAATTGTATACACTAGTGTATTAAAAACAAAACAAAATTAAAACAGATTACAAGTATTTAAAATGTAGAGATAAGAAAAAAAATGTAGTACCTCCATGAACAGCTATTTTCACTGGTTGTATGCAGGGGAGAGAAACTTTCAAGAGGTCTTGCTTGTCTCCATCCTTGATTTTATTACGCACCTTCTACAAAGTGTCTTATAAAACAGAAATATTTTTAGAGTTGGGGCTATTCAGATTTTACCAGCATGGCCTCAGTCTGAAAAAAGTACACTACTGGGCATTTCCCTAAGAAAGGGATTTATTTTGCAAGTAATGAGAGAAAGTTATTTTGAATGAACAAGAAATATGAAGACATGATGATTCAGCATATGGACAACAGAAAGAGGTGAAAGAGAGATGAGCCAGCATGGTGTAGTGGTTTGAGTGTTGGGGCCTTTCTGCCCTACAGTATTATAGTGCTATTATTTTACTTTCAACCCCCTGTGGAATTCTGGGGTTTGCAGTTTCCTGAGGCCCAAGAGCTCTCTGGCTGAGAATTCTAAAGACCCCTCCCTAAACTGCAAACCCCAGGATTCTGTAGGATGTTGAAAGTGGAATAATAGCACTATAACAGAGCAGTGCGGAAATGATCTGGGACTAGGGCTCTGGGAGACCAGGGCTCAGATCCCCACTCAGCTATGGAAATCCACTAGGTGACCTTGATTAAACTTCATTCATCTCTCATCCTTGGAGGAAGGCAATGGCAAATCCCCTGAAACAAATCTTGAAAGGAAAACCCCATTATAGGGTCGCCCAGGCCAAAATCAATAACCAAGAAGTTAGAAGCTTGATTTGCAACCAGAAGCTCTTACTGTTAAAGCGCTGACATATGTGCACTACAAATTATAATTTATTTACAGTAAGGAGTTAGGAAAGACTATACAGACAACCATTCAGGAACATATACATTAGGAAAAAATAAGAAGACTGAATAGGCTAACTAAATACATATCAAAAAACGTGAAACTCATGAAGGTAGGAAACTGAGACTGAAGTAACAAAGCTTAACCCACAGAAAAGAAAAGATGGAACAGTGAGGACAAAGGAAGAAAAAAAGCTAGACCCAGATTTACAGCAAAATCCCACAGCAGCTCCTGTAGGCCCAATTAAACTATGGGAGTTGATGGCTCTGAAGTTAAATGGTACAGTGAATCCACTCTGGGTTTCAATCCAAACCTTTAAGAAGGTATCCAAGGTGCTGAATGTGTTTTGGGGAAAAGTTTCAGAACCCTTGGATAACTTCTTTAAAATTGAGACTAAGCCCCACTGAATGTTCACTGCCCACTGAAATTGTTATAGTCACCAGCTGCCACTGCAATTAACCAGACAAGAATGGTAAAGGTCCATTCTAGCATCCCTACATACAAACTGGTTCCCCGCAAAGCTCAGATGAAATCAGCCTTTGTCTAATGAGCAGGCTGTTCTTAAGGTTAAACTCAAAACAAGAAATAGCACAAGCACTTCAAAAGCTCAAGCTGTTGGAAAACAGAAATTTCAGGAAGACAAGAAAGGAAGAGAAGATGGGATTTCTTTACATGTACATGTCTTACTATCTATCCTTTTTATGTTTCTCAGCCTCTTAATAATGTCATTTTCTTTGAAGTAGTTCCTTTTATGCTGCTTCCATATACTGTTTATATGTATTGTGCAGTCTTTTTGTGTAGGAGGGGGTGTTTTATGGATTTTATTTTATTTTAAAGTGTTGTAGGTTGCTTTGAGCAGCATAGTGTAGTGGTCTGAGTGGTGAACTAACATTCTAGGAGACTAAGGTTCAAATCCTTCCTCAGCCAACGAAGCCCCCTGGGTTGCCTTGGGAAAGTCCCACTCTCTCAGTATCAGAGGAAACCAATGGCAAACTCCCTCTGAACAAATCTTGCCAAGAAAACCCTGTGATAGAGTTGCCATCAGTTGGAGTCCAAGTGAAGGTACATAACAATAACAAGAAACTTGTAGACCTGCTGTTTCATTAAATCAGCCTGAATTTGCATATGAATGATAATATTTTGGAGGAGAGGCATGCTTTGTTTTTGGATTAGGCATCACAGCAGGCATCACATCAAATAAGGTTTGCCTTAGGGTGACCGTAAGTCAATAATAACTTGATGCCACACAACAAGATTGTTCTGGAAAATAACTTTGGGGAGAGATGCATTTTCTCTAAGAAATATCTCTTCTTCTTTTGCCCTCTTCTAGAAAACCGCTGCACAAAACTTTATCACCCAGTCAAGGAAGAGGACACTCTGAACCGATTGTACCAGGAGGGCATCTACCGCTGTATGGAAGGTAAGTGGCTGAGACTGTGGGGCTTGCCCTCTGCAAGTGTTTCTTCCCATGGCAGTGCTGGCCATCCCATGGGGCAAGATGAGGCTGTGGTTAAAGAAGGGAGACAGGCAGAGAGATATGAGCAGAAGACAGGCAGCCCTGGGGAATACTGCCTAGTATGCTGCTCTGCATCAGCCCATTTGACTTGAATGGGACCTTCACATGACCATGGTGTCCCCTCAACATAAAGAAGGTTGGAAACAAGGACAAGGCAGCTCTTAATGGATTCTCACCAGCATCTTTACTACTCTGTCCCTAGAGCAATGCAGCTTGATAAAGAAGTTCTCTCCCACGCCCTCAAGTTCTACAAGGTATCAAGCAGCCTGTCAGGCAGAGGTGGATTACGGTAAGGCATGATTCTCCATACCACAACAAATAAACATAACACCTGGTTTAATCTTTGGAAGATGATGAGCCACCTTTCTAACCCAATTAATTGTCCCCAGCTACTTTCTCTTCTGTCAGGGTACAAGGGGCATGTTTGTTACTCTTAGAATCGTGTTCTAGCATTTCATGGTGAAGGGGAGCAGCTTGGATGGTGATCTGAACTGGAAAAATGGTGATTGTAACTTAATTACATGCATTTATGAGCCATCTGTATTAATTTCTGTGCCCGTTTCTGCACGCTACCTTATCCCGCTGTCCTCTGGTCATGATCCCAGCAGCGTGATGGGAATGCTCCCCTCCATGCCCAACCGGCTCCCTGTGAAAAGAAGTGCGACCAATACGCACCTGCCTTCCACAGTGCAGCCAGGCTCTTTCCCATGCTGCGCCGAGGCAGGAAGTGCCTCCATCACGGCACATCAGGGGTCATTGATGGAGAAACGGTGGGACCGTGGCGACGTCATGCAGAAGCACTGCCACAGTCCTGCTCCTCTTGCATCCCCATGCCAGGACACAGTCATCATGTGGAAAGAGCCTAAGAGAGCAGAACCCTGTGCGATTAAATGGCCCTGTATACTAGTGCAGTGTAGTGGTTTGAGTGTTGGACAGTGATTCTAGAGAACAGGGTTTGAATCCTCACTTGGCCATGGAAACTGACTAGGTGAACTTTGGCAAGTCACAGTCTCTCAGATTCAGATGAAGGCAAGAGCAACCCCACCTCTGAACAAATCTTGCCAAGAAAACTCCATGATAGGTTTGCTTAGGGTTGCCGTATGGTGGAAATGACTTGAAAGCACACAACAAACAACAAAACTAGCTTTGTAGACATGGGATCTCCAATAAATTGTTTGCAGAATATGACCTCACAGTAAGAGGGTTTCAACTAGCATGGGGGACAGACTGTAACTCGTGGAAGAGCATATGCTTTGCTCCAAAAGGGTCCAAGCTCATTCTCTGGATGCCTGCGTGAGTGATCCACTCACATGTGGGTTATATCCTCATGCCAGCTAGTCAAGGGTTGTTAAATAGATTGCTTCTGCAGTCATCCAAGACTGATCCTCTCAATCTATAGTATGGGTTTAGAAAAATTCCTTTCTCAAAACACAGTAGGACACCTTGCAGTCATTGCAGGCTACGCTGGGATGATCCAGTGCAAAGCGTCAGCCCATGTTCCAGCCATGCTCTTCTCCAAGACATTCTGTTCCTACCGCCGTCCCATTTTCCATTCCCATCACCCAGAGCATCCAACATTCCATAGCCTCAGGCATAGTCCCTCCTTACTTTTCCCAGCAAGTATGCTAATACCCCTGTCTTATTCTGCAGAGGTTCCATTTTGGACACAGAGCCATCAGCACTGATCTCTTGAGGCTGCTATAAAAGGAGTGCTTTCCATCTCTGAAAACAGGAAAACTAGGGAGAACTAACTTCATCTTTGACCAGTGGTGCCAATATAATTATGAGATATAAACAAGTGACCACAATAAATTCTCCTGCAGGACTCTATCCTCAGCCCATCCCAGATTTAACACCAACTATATTCAAAGGCAGACCTTTGAATCAATCAGTGCTGTGTCCTTCACCCACAGGCCCAAAACTGTGACTTCTAGAGGAACTAGGCATATTTGCGTACTTGAGATCATTTGGGGGATTGTACAGATACTTGCAAACGGAGAAAGTTCCTTCTTCTCACAATTAAAAGGCATTGCACATCTATTCCATTTTTTTCCTTAATGGGTTTTCTCTTGTAAGAAAAAAAAAAAGGAAATCAGAAGAAGGTATGTAAACTGAAGACACTGTTGCTGAAATTTCTGTAAACGTCCATGAATGAGGCAGGGTGACTGAACACCCAAAGTGAAAGCCT
Organism: Iguana delicatissima; assembly: GCA_948472985.1. Classification (NCBI taxonomy): domain Eukaryota; kingdom Metazoa; phylum Chordata; class Lepidosauria; order Squamata; family Iguanidae; genus Iguana; species Iguana delicatissima. Next base: position 160,108 of record CAOKZL010002049.1, read on the forward strand.
CCTTTGGAAGCACCCAACACAAGCATACTAAGCTGTGGTCATTGGCTTCTGAAGGGCAAGCTGGCTGACCTCTGTGGCAATTCTTTGTTTCATTCCAGTCTACAAGGCTCATCTGACTGCCATGGTGCAGAAAGGCATGTATACCTACTACATCATGAGGATTGTGCTGGTCATCAAGGAAGGTGAGTGGATTTTGTATGTGATTATCTGTGTAAGATGGCTGATTTGCCATTGCAAAAGACCCCTTTCTCACCTTGAGAGGAAAAGCCACATGCTTTCTACAGCCACACCTCATAAGGTCCAAATTCAGTAGGCTAAGCATCTCAGCTTCCCTTAACCAAAAAAGAGATCATGATGCTAGTTCTCATAGCCATGAAGGTAAGCCATGTTCAGTAAAATTTTAGGAACCTAGAAAGGGGTACCTTATGAGTACTGAGTCAGTATTTGGTTGTGGCTCCCAATTGACTCCCATTTTCTTTTGGAAAAGAAGCACCATCACTATTTTATTTTATTTTTTTTAACTAGGATGGGGTGGAGGGAGAACCAGTGTGGTCTAGTGGTTTTAGTACTGGACCACAACCCTGTAGACCAGGATTTAATTCCCTGCTTGGCCACAGAAACCCACTGGGTCTCCATGGGTGAGTCACACACTCTCAGCCCCAGGAAACCTGTTGATAGATTCACCTTAGGGTCACCGTAAGTCTGAAATGACTTGAAGGAACAGAACAGCAAAGAAGGAGAAAGAAAAAAGGTGACAATGGAAATGGAAAAGGGAAAGACATTTACGGTTCCAGTAAAGTGGGACCTGTATTGTAGGGTTAGTGTTAAACTTGGGCTGCAGGTCTGAATGAAGACAACCGGGAAGGACAAAAATAGAGTCTTCTTGTTGTTTTTTGGCATGTAGTGGTGGGTGGAGTTAAGAGTTCTGTGAAATTACATGTCAGCTTTTAATGTTACAAGATTGTTAAAACACTCTAAAATTCCTAGCTGCTGAAGTCAGGAATTGCTGACTCAAGATAACAACACATTGGATCAGATAAGTCCTTAGACTATTAATAATTTACAAATTGAGATATAAGAATCTAGCTTTGAATAATAGCGATACAATCAATCAAACCTTTGGTATGTTTATTATCGCTAATTAAACAGGTTTAAAACATTAACTGGGAAAAACTGGGAAATGATACCTCTTGTAATTCCGATCTTGCTCAGCTTCAGCCTATCATAGTTATTCTGGTATTCTTTTCATGTAAGGAAGATCAGATCTGGAAACAATAAATCTTTCTTTTATCCAGTTATTTGCCTTTAGCTTCCCACAGTTGTTCTGCCATTTTCTTTTTTCTTCCTTTCTTATTAATTTTATTGCAGGAGCAGATATAGGTGTTCAAAGAGAGACCCGGCAGTTCATTAGTTCCATACGCTGCAAGGAGACACTGAACCTGAAAACAAACAGAGAATACTTGATCTGGGGCCCCCGTAGTGACCTGTGGGACCTTCAGAGAGAGTGAGTATTCTGTAAGAATGCAGTCTTTGCTAGAACAGCATGCAGTACATGAGCTGCTGTTCCCAGCATCTTTCATTGCATTTTGAGGAGTCTTGGGGCAATGGCTTTTGGATTATAAAGTGCCATCCTACTGTAGGAAAAGATCTGATGAAAGTATTTAAGGCATTTATACACTGCCCTTCTAAAATATTTGCTTACAGTGATTAACCGTGCAAATTAAAATGATTAAATATGCAATATAACAATTTAGTCCAATAAAACAAGTAACAATCAAATCTGAATTCAAACAGTAGAATGAAAACATAATTTCTGGAGCTTATTCTTTATTTATTTCAGTTATATACCACCTTTCTGCCAGAGTAGAACCCAATGTAGTTCACAAAAGGAATCAATAAAAACCAACAATAAAATTTTAAAACAAATAAAATGATCACTTTAAAACACTATAAATTTATTTAAAAGGCGTACAAATGTTAAGACACTTAAACACAGCCAAATAAGAACTTCTCTGTGAGTGATTACATATTAAAAGCTTCCTTAAACAAAAATGTCTTTGCCTGCCAGGGAAAGGATTGTGGGGAGACTAATTAACACTAATTAAAATGCATAAGAGACTAAAATTTCTTGTTTCCATCCATCCTGATGTGTTTTTGTATAAAGATGTGATTTTGGTGAAAGCATTAATCCAGGACTCTAAAGAGTTAGTATTTCAATCTGTCACTTTCTGCCTGTGAGATGCTGGTGAGTGTAATTGTTTGCAGCAGATCTGTGTCTTGATCCTGGCCAGGATTGCTTGACTATCCCGGACTAAGTATGGATAGCGCACCACAGGTTTCTTATTGTGTATCTGGGTATGCGAAAACAATTGACCTGTGGCCTTCGACAGGGAAGGAACTACAGAGGAATAAAGCCTAAATCTTTTAAATTGCTTAAGAATCTTCTGAGAACTCAATGGAGTTTCTTGATCTCTCTCATGGGTATCTAGCAGGGTTTTTTTATAGCCAGATTCTAAGCAAATTAATTTCAAAGTCCCTATGGAGATCTTTATTGTTTTAATCAGAGAAGCATCACTATGCATCCAAAACCAAAAGTTTCTTCATCAGACAAAAATGAGTTAAAAACCATACAAGTGAAAGGGAGCAATGCAGTGGGGAACACAACAGTAATCCTCTCTATATGGACATCACGTCAGGACAGGCTGTGTCTGCTGCTGGTTAGACAATATACTAGGCTTTCAGCTTGTGAGCCAGCGTGGTGTAGTGGTTAGAGGAGTGGCAATCCTTGTCCAAATAAATCTCATCAAGAAAACTCTGTGATGGGATCTCTATAAGTCAGAACTGATTTGAAGGCATGTAACAACAGTAGCATGCAAACAAAGGCTTTATTTTACCTTTTTTTTTTTGCACAATGCTATGATTTGAAGCACTTTAGAAATAACAGATATTATTTTCTTACATCAGGTAATGTAAATTTATGTATTTTACTTCTCTGACAATCCAACATATGAGACCAACATTTCACCTAAATTAAACGGTTATTTTTAGCTATTTCAGACTGAAGTGAGTAGAGATGGCCATTTACCAGGGCTGGCTTCGCAGGACACATGCATGTCACCCTTTAATAAATTGTTTTTTTGTATGTCCTTGCCAACTTCTGAGAATTTTGACATAATCTGCACCTGATCTGACAGCTGGAGAAGTAATGACCTGTAAGCCAAAATTTACAGGAAACTCTGGGCCAAAAATAAGGCCCCCAAAACTTTTTGGAACTGTTGCAGCACATATTCAGGGAAATTCATTCAAAATGATTACATAAATGCTGTGGAACAGTGTATTAAATTTCTGGAATTAAGGGTCTAAGATTGAGTCCTGATTGCATTTTTAGGGACAAGCACTGGCATATGTGTTGGGATTGCTCAATTGTCAGTTCCTTCTGGGATTGGTAATTATAAAATTCTCCCTTGTTACAAAGATGCAAATAGTGAAAAATCCCAATTTATGCCTGTTAGACTTTTTAAAGGGAGTGACAACATTCTTTTATATAAATACCTTGTGAGATTCAATATTGTGACAGGCTGACTTGTGATAGCCCACAGGTCAAAAAATGGTAATTGACTGTTCAGTAGGTATACCAAAATCTAATTCACTGCCATTATAGAGAAATTGTCCCATTGTCTCTTGAATTAGGGGAAAGCTAAACCAGATGCATTTTATTCAAGCTAGCATCCCTTTAGTCAATACATTAATGATGAAAATACAGACATGACTCCAGATAAATATAGAGCAGAATGGTAATAAGAAGTGCAGTTTGAAAATAAACAGTTAGTTTGGATTTTCTATATTCATTGTGGACTTTATTACTATGATACTATAATTAATATGATTTAGGAGGCCTGAACAAGTGTCAATTTCACTCTACCATATTTTCCTATCAGTTGTTGTATTAGTTGTTATGCTGAGGGAATGCTAGGGGGAGCAATTCATTGTCATTGTGATTTAATACAATGTTTTAAAATTCAATGCATAAAAAAAGAGAGGGAAACAGTGATGTATTTAAATCTTTTACTCCAAGTCTCAAGTTGAGTCTCAAGTCCTTGCAAGATATGTTCAAGTCAAGTCTCGAGTCAAGTCCCAAGTCTGGGAGCCAACTTTATACCCAACCTGTATTCCAGAATTTCTGGATACAGTTGAATAAAGTCAGTTTTAACATTTTAAGTAGAGTTGATGCTCCACTTTTGTAATTTTGCCATCTGCAGCTTTGGAAGTGGGGAATAGGATCTTCTCACTTCCCATTTGCCAAGCTTGCCTTCCGCTCTTAGGAAAAGTTTTAGAAAGCTCCTCCTCTATGAAGCAGGGAGAGGCTGCTGAGCAGACCTCAACCACACCTCAACCCCATTTGCTGTTCCCTCTGAGAAATGTGTCCACATTTTGGGCTGGAGACAGACTGTCATGTGACCAGTAAGTGGTAAGGCTTCTGGATGAATGTGTTACGTTACTGAACCAAGTACAGCAAGTCAGTCACTAAAAATATGCAAGTCTCAAGTCGAGTTGAGTCAGTGTGTAATTTTTTCCAAGTCAAGTCCATGTCAAGTCACTGAAGTGACTTAAGTCTGACTTGAGTCTGAGTCAAATTGGCACAAGTCTACATCACTGGAGAGATAGCCGGAGAAGTATGTAATTCTCGTCACACCTCAGCAGGTCAATTAAATTTTGCCTAACTTTACTATGTAGTGACAGTAGACTACATCTTGGGAAATTATTGTCTTTGACTAGTCCCACCATTTTTTGATGTGCTCATAGCACAGATGAACTTTGCCTGAAAATGCCAGAGTGCATGATGAAGAACCACTTAAAGAAATCAGAAATGCTACTTTTTAAAAAAAGAAAAAAGTAGTTTTAAGGAAGTTTAGTAATTCACATACATTATGGCAATAAAGTTACAATGAACAGGCATTATCAATTACAGCACAATAATATGCTGCGCTGTACAGGCAGTATTTGTTTTGACTTGTGTAAGCTGCCTTGAGATCCTTTTTTAAAAAAAAATTATTGTGAAAAAAAAACAAAAAGGACATAACAAACATAAAATATAAAACATAAACATAAAAAACTTTAAAAAAGTGAAGGGAAAGAAAAAAATGCTTATCCTTTAATACAAAAATAAAATCTATTCTAGAACAACTTTTATGAACTGATGAGTAATAGGTGTATTTCTTTTCATCCCTCTTTACCAACCTCCAGACATCTTTTAACCCATTTCTATTCATTACTTTATTCTAGGCTGTATATCTTCCAACTCCTTAAACATTTTTTTCATAGAATTCTTTCTGTTTCTTATTTGGAGCATATACATTAACCAGTAAATACTTTTCTCTCTTCATTACACCTTGTATAATTACAAATCTTCCTTTTTCATCTTTTTTGACTCTTAATTCATTAAAACCACATCTTTTAGATATTACAGTTGCTACCCCTCTTGCCTTAGAGGTAACATATGCTTTTTCATAAGTAACAGTCCAATTCAATCTGAGTTCATTTGTACCCTTCTTTGCTTTGTGTGTTTCTTGTAAAAATATTATGTCCGCTTTGCCCTTTTTCAACAATGACTCTGTCCTCTTCCCTTTTATCATGGACCTCAAGTCTTTCACATTCAGTGTTGTGACCTTTAACTTGCTAGCCATGTTGCTCCCCAAAGTCCTCTTAATTGGCTCTTAGTGTGGTGCACCTACTTCCTCCCTTCCCTTCCCTTCCCACCCTCTCTCCCCTCCACCCCAAACCCCCACCCCCCTCCACCTCCCCATAACCCACACATACATATTTCTCCCCTTTCCACTATTGTATTATACATCTCCCTTGTATTGTCTCTCCTTCTTTCGTTAAATATATTGTTATTGTCCTTTTCATCATCTGCCTTGAGATCTTAATATTGGGAAAAGAGTGGGACATAATGTAGAACTGGAGTGGTGTAGTGCTTTGAGTGTGGGACTGTGACTCTGGAAACCAGGGTTTGAATCCCCGCTCAGCCATGGAAACTCACTGGGTGACCTTGGGTGAGACACACTTTCTCAGCCTCAAAGGAAGGCAAAAGCAAATCCGTCTCTGAGCAAATCTTGCCAAGAAAACCCAGTAGTAATATGTAGCCTATAATGTACAGAAAACCTAACTTTTGCTCACTCTGTTTCTTAGAATGGCTTATGCACTTACTAGCCACTCTTGGATTGAACTGTGGCCCACCACTGAGGAATGCAAGCAAGAAAACTTCCAAGTATTTTGCCAGGATCTTCAGAACTTTGTTGATCAATTGATGGAAACGGGTTGCATGGGATAGGAAGACCACCGGGAAGCATAATTATATAGCTGAAGATAAACAGCACACATCCTGCGTCAACAACAAGAAAAATAACTTCTCTCCAAGGAACAGATTTTTTTCAGTTAATAAATATGTTGATCTGAGGCTTAAGACTGCATATTATGGGGACCCTGCTAGCTGGAGCTGAAAAACCAGGGGCCAGGCACTAGCAGCAGGCTTTTTGCTAAACCAAAGGATGCAGTGGCTTGCCTTCATACTGCTTCCCCTGTGGCTGGTGCTGTATCCTCACACCCAGCCCCTTGTTAAATGGAACCCTCTGTTATTTCCACGCTAGTTCATATTCTCTGAAGCAGGAGTTCTTAATCTTAATTACCACGGACCCCCTTTAAATATCTTTTGTTGCTGTGGACCACCAAAGCAACTCAAGATTTAAAACCCTTAAAGTGCATCAAATATTTAAAGTTGCTCATCAAAGGTCTTCAGATTTGAAGAAAAGGGAGAAATAACTGAGTGCACATACTCCTATTATAATATTTTTATTGGAATGATTCTGCACAAAATAACAACAACAACACAACACCTGAACATAACACACACTGTAGAAGCTCATAACATTTCTTCAAGCCTCTGGGAGTCCATGGACCACAGAATAAGAACTGCTGCTCTGAAGGATACAACTGTGTCACCACCAGATGCTTGCTTTCTAATGTTTTCCATGTTGCCTTCATAGCTTTTTGAATGACCTTGCTGCTTAGGGTGATTTTGCTGGTATCTAATAGAATTACAGTGCGATGCCATTCCTTCCAGAGGGGCCCTGGGCTGCCATTGTTTACCTTGCATTCCTGATCTCAATACCATTCTAGTGCCATATGTGCCCCTTCCCCTATAACCAAGGATTTTTTTCCTCTTAAAAAAATTGTTTTTGCACTGAAGCAGATATGCCATATTTAAAAATGGCGCTAATTTAATTTACAGATCATGTTGATTTCAAATTATACCTACAGAAGAAAGAAGAGGCCCCTTGTTGTGCCTAAACACAAAGCAAGTTCTTTAAAAAATATTTCGACATGGCGTGAAAAACTCTGATAAAGATATTGCATGTAAGTGGAGTGGTGAGGGAATGAGCACACTAATGCAAAAATGAGTCCATTGTAATAAAATTTACTGTTGAAGCATTCAAACTGTTTCCCCACTTCTTCAGAAAGTGTTCGCTGCCTTTTCTGACATCCTGGCTGCATTTTCATATTCTCAAAAATGAGTGGGTAATTCACTTGCCATTTTGCTAACTGAATGGGAGGACAGCATATTTTTCCATGCCAATTTTAAAGAGGAACTCATTCCACAGGGGACTTGGAGTCCTATAGACCTCAGTAAGTTTGGGAAGTAGCTCATCGGGTTCTGGTATACAACAAAACATTGTTGTCTTCCAGTGATAACCCTCCCATCTTTTCCCATTGCTTCTTCATTCTTGTCAAGGAAAAGATGGACTAGTTGCACAATTGTTTTATTTGTGCAAGGAAATTTGATTATTTGTGCAAGGAAATCTGGCCCTCCAGGGGTCTCTAGTTGGCCAGGTCACCAGGATTGCCATAGTTGATGGTTTCCCACATATATACAGGTTTTTTAAAAGTTTTATTTTTAAAAGTTTCTCTTAATTCTGCGCTATTAATTTAAGAGCGAAGCTAAAATATGGTGGTATTTGTGGTCCCACTGTTTGCTTTGATCCCACCCACTGGCTTGAAATTGGCCCCTGGAAATCTTTCTGGAAGAGTTCAGCACTCTGATTTGAAAGAGACACCCCCCCATCCTGGTTATGGAAGTCCCCTCCCTTTGGCCTGAGCTACTGGGGTTCTCATTATGCCATTTAACTATGCAAAAGGGGGAAAACAATCACTACGTGATTCTCAGAACAGCATATGCAACAGTTCAAGCAACAGCTGTAAGGCTCCTCTTGGCTTCTTTGGTCATCTCCCAGAAGGTGTTAACACTCAAATAGGGAGGGGATCTGGTAGTTCTCTCCTATGATGTGTTTTCACATCCTTGATCAAACCAGGATGAAAGACAACCCACTGTTCTTACAGCTGCAGTGAGACTCCTCAGCTCCTTCAGTTACTCATTTCCTGGAATCTAGGATGTCCTTTCAACCTTTTCGCAAGTTCATTTGCAATTCCTGTGTTGAAGCAGCATGTCAGCCATGTCTCTTTCCACAAATGGTGTGTGTGTGTGTGTGTGTGTGTAAGCATTAACAGCACTGTTTGCATATGTCAGATTCCAAGCACTTTCAAGAAGAGATGCATAGAACAGAGGCTGAAATTTTAATGAGCTCCAAGGTTGCTTCCTATTGTAATTCAAGCTGGATGAACACATACTTACGTTGACTTCAAACAATTTGCAATTTGTTGTATTTTCCTGCATGGTCAACACAGCTATCCCAAATGTTTCCTGGATTTGAAGATACCCAATTTAACCACAACAAGAGAACCTTAAAACAAGAGGGAGCCAAATGGTTGCGATTTAACTATTTGAGGTTTTCTATCCCCAATAAGATTCTATTCAAAGTAAAACTGTTTCATCTATCTTTTACTAATATATAAAAGTCAAAGTTTGTGAGTGAGTTTGTCTGTCTGTCTGCATCAGGCAGATGAAGACCACATACGATTGGCTGTGTGAGGCAAGAAGGTCTCATAGGATTGCCTGGCTGTGAAGGTTCGATGGAATCCTGGGTTGGCAGTACAGGGAGGGGCCTTTAGAATTCTCAGCCGGAGAGCTTAGGCCGGTTGCTATGGAGACGAGGCCTAGCAGCATGGAGAAGGCCAATGTATTCCCTCAGGAACCCAAACTCTATGTTACTAACTCTGAATACAGATTGGATTGGGGAATATGGGGGAAAGTTGCACATACTGGACAAAACAGATTGGGGAATTAGACACAGGATCACAAATCAGTGTATTTCAACTGCATCTAATTCCTAAGGTAAGGTAAGATAGTTCCTAAGGTATTTCTAACAAGTGTTACCTACGAGAAAATAAAATCCCAGGCAATGCTGGGTGAATATGCTTGTTGGACTATAATTGGCAAGTTTTACCTATATAGCATGTTAAAAAATGCCCAAATGTAACAGTCCTGAGACTCCTTGAGGAATTCAGTGTTCTCTGATTGCTGTTTGTCTCATGTTTGAGAGGGGGAGTGGCATCCTTGACCACCATCTTAACTGGAACAGAGTAACATCTGAGACAAAGTGTGGGCCTACTATATTAATATCATCACCTTTTTTCTTGTATGATTTTTAATGTCCTTCCCTGATGAAGAAGCCAATCTTCAAAAGCTGGGGCTGGCCCAATAAAGGTATCCACTGCTTGTGGATTTTAAATTTGTTGGCCTGTTCCTTTTACTAGCAGAATCTCGTGGATGCATACTTCTGTTCCTCAATATATCACTTTTATAATTTCAACCAAAATGGATAATCAGTATTAAAGAAGAGGGGACTAGAGTTGTCAAGAGAAACTTAAGATCCTAACAAATTCATCCATTTCCCCCCGCCCCAGCTTATCATACAGGGAAGGAGGGAGAGAGGGAGGGATGTTATGAGTGTTGTATTTGGACATGCAGCAAAGTAGCCATGGGTTAGCAGTGCTGGCAAAACTTATAGCTCTTGGTGAACTCCTGCTTCTCATTATACATTTATTACAGTCACAGGAATTGGGCCAGGAAAAAAAAAAGTGGCAAATGTGTAGAAGAGCTAAGACTCTTTGTATACAGAGTGGTTAATGGTGCCATCCTAAGCTATTTCCACACTAGACTGTTATAGCGCTATTATTCTACTTTGTACATCCTATGGAATCCTGGTGTTTGCAGTTTTGGGAGGGGGCCCCTCCCGAAACTGCAAACCCCAGGATTCCATAGGATGTACAAAGTGGAATAATAGCACTATAACAGTCTAGTGCAGAAATGACCCTAGAAGCCATGATCCATTTGGTCAAGTTTTGATCCTAGAATTAAAAACGTAACACCACGGGGGTTGGTAAGAATCGTACTCTGTACACACTGCCTATCCAGATCAGAGCTTGGCACATTAGTGTGAAAATTAATTTGTTAATTAATTAATGTGAGACATTAGAAACTGAAAAATGAATGCAGAGGTATAAACATATAGTTTAACTTCAACATTCATTGTGGCATCTAGAACATTATGTGAAATAACTGGGAAGATCAGTAAATAAATAATGAGTTAACCAACAAATTAATTCCAAGCTCTGATCCAAAAGGCTGCCTAACAGCAAGGAATGAAGGCTGGTGCCAGCTAAAAACAACGCAGGCTTTGGGAAAGGAAGATAAAACGTTTCCTAATTCCTGCTTTTTTAAGCCCTTTCTGCACTACCCTGTTAATAGTGCTATTATCCCACTTTCAATATCATGTTGAATCCCAGGGTTTGCAGCTTAGCCAGAGAGCTCTTGGGCCTCAGTAAATGACAAACCCCAGAATTCCATAGGATGCTGAAAGTGGAATACAGTCCTCCCTCCACATTCACCTAGGGTTAGGGGCACAGGACCCCTGTGAAAAGGAAAAAACACGAATAACTCTAGACCCTCCCAAACCATATTTAACACACAAAAAAGTATGATCATCATATTCAACCCACCATGGTTTCAAGGCACCAGGTTTCCTTCCCAAGGCAGAAGTGGGTGGCTTGTGGGGCTTACTGCCACCTCCACTGCTGCCCCACACCATTTTAAATAGGGACTTGCAAGACTCATTAGCAGTTTCTCAGTCTCAGGAGGCTTGCAGTCCTTATTAAAAATGGCATTGGGGAGGCAGCAGAGCAAATAATCCATGAATAATCAAATCCACAAAAGTGAAACCCGCAAATCTGGAGGGCTGACTGTAATACCACTACAGTTTGACATTCATGGATGTTATTATTTGTGAGTTTCTCTACCCCCTGCCCCCCCCACCTCAAGCACTTTTTGGTTTGGGGGAACCTTCCCTCCTGGTGGGCCTGATCAGGCCTGGCACCTCTTTAAAAACCTGCTTCCAGTCCTCCTCTTTCACGAGCCACTGCCCGGCCAGCTCAGGACAGCTCCTAGCCCAATTTTTCAGTACCACAAACCCTCTTCCAATGCCCCACATATACCCAAGGAAAGAGATGGGCAAAAGGGAACGAAATACAGGGCTAGCATGCCAACCCTTTCCTTTCCCTGGCCTGGTTTGGACTCTGGGTGCCTACTCTCCCCACCCATGCCTCCGCCCCCTTTCCGCCAGACAGGCACACACATGTTGATATGTGTGGTCCTTTTTCACTTTTGCGAGGGTCCTGGGCCCCCAACCTTAGCGAATGTGGAGGGCCCACGGTATAACAGTGCCGCCGGGAAAGGCCCCCAGCCTTCCACTGGTGACTGCGCCCCCAGCAACCGGTGGGCAGAGAGGGCGAGAGAGCCGCACTGCATCTTCCAGGGAGCCTCCGCGTCTTTCCAGAGCCACCATTCCCCGGCGCCAGCCGCGCGCCCGCTTCCTCCCTGGCTCTGGAGCGCTGGGGAGGAGGTGGAGCCCGGCAGGCGAGGACAGGACCCGCAGAAGGACTACAACGCCCGGCATCCTCCGGTTCGTCCTCCGGCCTCGACGGAGAGGGAGCGCGGGACGGAGAGGTGGGGCTCCTTCCCGCGCTGAAGCAGCAGGTAGGAGGGTCGGTCGGCCGGCTTTCCTGTCCGCTCGGCTAGCCCTGCGCTTTTAGAAAGGTGGGTAGGCGCTGTTGGGATCCTTTGGGGTGGCGGGGGAGGCGGAAAGGTGCGTCTGGGTGTCTGTCCTTCCACCTGCTGGCGCCGTGGTGGGATGGCGGGGAGGGGCACGGGAGAGCCCTCGGAGCCTCTTAAGAGGAGGCGGCGGCGGCGGCGGCGGCGGCGGCTTTAGCCAAGCGCGGGAACGTTCCTGGGTTCTTGGGCGCCTCCAGACCTCTGTCGCCGTATAAGCTGGTGCGTGTCCTTGTGCGCGCGTGTGTGAGGGAACGAGATGGGTGGCAGCGCTCAGGGAGAAGAGACGGGGCCCTGTTGCCGTTCGCCGCCGCCTGGCCTTTCCAGGGTGACCCTCACCGTGAGGGGTTCCCTCCCCTTCCTTTTTTCCTCTCTCGCTTGTGGCTCCGTGCGGGCGCCCTCTAATCCCTCCGGCCATGTGGCCCAGTAATCGCCTCGCCGGCTGCCGCGCCGTAGGCGGGAGCGGCTGGCTCGCCCGGCGTGAGGAGAGGCGCCGGCGGCTTTTAAGCCGCGAAGCTTCCCCGACCGGGTCGCCTCCTTGCTCGGGGCGGGAAAAGAGAGCCGGCGTCCCTGCTGAAGTACAGGAGTCCTGGGGGGAGGAGGCCGAAAGGGTGCCTAGTTCTCGCCCGACCGAGGAGGCGCAGTTTCTGCGCCCCTCGAACCCTGAAATCAGCCTGGGGTTATCCCTGTATCGTCACCTCTACCGGGAGACCTCAGCCTCTTTGGCCGGCCCCTCCCGAAACTGCAAACCCCAGGATTCCATAGGATGTTGAAAGTGGAATCATAGCGCTATAACAGGCTAGTGCGGAAATGGCCTTTGAGCTGAAACTGTGCTTTCTCTGGCCTTTCGTGATTTCCATTTTAACATTGCACTGGACCACTCTTTAAATAAAGAGCAGGGTGTTTCACGCCACAGAATAAGCTTGGGCCACCACAGGCAATGCCTACATCAGCAGAGGGCCTTTTAACTGGAATTTCTGCCCTGCTCCATGTGGAGCTTTAGAGAGCAGGATCGATCTCTATTGTACTCACTGCAGGCTGGATTATGCCTGCAACTAAAAGATTTCCTCCCATGTTGTAGGCATTGTCCAGCCCAACGTTTCATGTTGACATGCTGTAATTGAAAGCAAGCCAGTAGTGAACCAAAAAAAAATAAAAATCCATGAATGGTTTTTTGTCCAAAGATGTGGACAAGATTTGAGCAGTCCCAAATGACCACAGGATATTGCTTTATTTTATTTTTTCACAAGACACACTATTAAGAGTTCTCTGCTCTTCAAACTTATCACTATCTCTTAGGGAGGGGTATTATCCCAAATGTTTTCACTCATGCCAGTGAAAACAGTAAGTAAGGAACTGTAGGTTAAGAACCCCACATGTGCATTGAGACATCCCAAATGGTATCCTCCAACATCAAGATGCAATCTTCTGTGAGATGCCCAGAGTTTTTTCTAGCCTGTAGCTTGGGTTTTGTGCACACAGCTGAAGGACACCAGAATAAGTATATTTTTCAGACTGGTGTAGCAACCAGCAAGGAACTGTTTTAAAAATGACAGATAGTATGGTTTTTCCCAAACCATTCTACAATGCAATGGTCTCATTCCAATCATATTCTTTCTTTGCCAATCATTGCATGCAATCAAGTTGATACAAATATATGCCGCCTCTTGTAGGTTTTCTTTGGGAAGAATTATTTGGAGAAATATTGCGTCCTCTTGAGGCTGAGAGGGTGCGACTTGCTCAAAGTCATCCAGTGGATTTCCATGGCTGAGTGAGGGTTTGTACCCTTGTCTCACAGAGTCTTAGTCCAGCACTTGGTATGTTTCTGGTATGTTTTCATACTCTGAAATCATAAATAGCTACCAGTAGAACACTAGTTATTCTGGAAATTGTAAATGCTCTTCAGAAGAACCTTGTCCAGGCAGTTTCTCCCCCAGATGTAATTTTTTTTCTGCAAGAAATTCTCAAACATGAAGTTCCAACACTGTTTGTGATTATTCTCCAGCTCATCACCACTAAATGCTGACTGTTATTCCAACAAATTTGTTCTGGAATATGACATTTGCTCCCAATAGCTGCTTCCCATGAATAAATTATGCTTGGTATTACATCCAAACTGTAGCTCAAAGGGGAGACGTGAGGGGCTTCTGTAGATTAGTGACCCTCACAATATTGTTGGAGTGAAACTCCCATCACCTCTCGCCTTTAGGTAGGCTGGGCGGGGCTGGAAAAAGTTGTAGCCCAGCAGTATCAGGAGAGTTACACGTTCCGCAATGCAAATAGGAGCAATATAGTTAATTGCTGTACCTTTTCTTAGGGATGTGCTTTTAAGCTGGGCTTTAAATAGTTTTCATTTGTGCTTTTCATTTAATTCTGCTTTTTAATAGTTGGTCTTCTTTTGTGTTTTATTTGTAGTATTTTATTTAATATTACTGTGAGATGCCTTGAGCTCAGTCTTAGGAGAAAGGCAGTTTATAGAAATCCAACAAAGAAATGGGTATAGAGAAAGTAAATGATTAGTGTGAGTTTGAATGTCCTGTTGTAGTGCTTAATTAAATTGTGGATTTGAGGATAATGGAAGTATAGAATATCCAAGCATTTTCGTTAATGTTGTTGTTTAAGGAATTTGAGCCTTGCTTCATGCATTTCTTGAGTTTTCAAAAGGTTGGTTCTTCCAGTCACAAAACAGTAAATTAGTGAAACTTTTATAACAGTACAAAACAGTACAAAACAAATAGTCAGTAGAACAGCAGTGGCAAAATAGTAGTAAAGCAGCAATACAGTAATAAAACAATATTGATTTAGAGCATTATGCTTGCACAGATACCAACACGCTAAGCAAGGCAAAGTGCCAGAGCTTCTATTAAGGGCCAGCTGCATGCTGGTAGAAGCTTTGGATCAGAGACTACTTTAAGGTGGAATCATTTGCTCAGTTTCTTATTCTTAACCCATCACATATTAATGTGTGTTACCTAAAAATAAAGTTTTGGGTAGGCAATAATGCTGGTGCATCTTCAAAGGAATGGTGTCCCAATTTGTGGAAAATGTAAGTAAGTTGATGTAACCCAAAATTCGTTCTGAAGTCAGGAAAAAAAATGCAACTCCTTATGTATGGGTGTTTATAGAAAAGCAGTTGCCATGGGGTATACCTTCTTTGAAAGCAAGTAGCACAAAATAAGTTGGCCATAGAATGAGAAGAAATGATTTCTTACAAAAGACAAAAATACTTGGTAAGATGGAAGGCAGCAGGAAAAAAGGTAGACCGCATTACAGGTGGATAGACTCAGTCAAGTAAGCCACAACCCACATTCATAGGGTCTCCGTAAGTCAAATTCAGTTTGATAGCAATTAATAACAAAGCACAAAACTGAAATTATTATGTTATACCTCACCTTTAATACAGTACTAGATATTCCTGTAAGGGACATCTGCAGGCAGAGATGTACAAGTTTTTGGCGATCAGCAGACCAGATTAGAGTATGTTATGGAATATGACATTTGCTCCCAATAGCTGCTTCCCATGAATAAATTATGCTTGGTATGACATCCAAACTGTAGCTCAAAAGGGAGACGCGAGGGTCTCAGTCAGTGGAAAACTGCTAAGTTAGCACACTTGCAGGTTCTATTAGGTCTACTCTGGTTAGGACTAACAAATACAGGTCATAATTTATTTTGACATTTGAGTCTGCCATTTCCTTTTGTTGGGAAACAAAGGTTAATCAGTGAAGGAAGCACAACTGGGGAAGAAAAACACAGAAAAAGTAGACATTTGGTTCTTAACCTCTTTACTAGGTCTTGTTTTGGGAAACAGTTGTGGTGGTGTCTGGGTTTTGGATGATTGACAACATATGTTGGGAACACAGCCCTTCCTTCTGGTTCCCAATTCATATACTTTACTGGTAAAGGAGTATAATTCACAGTGGGCATTGTGCTGATATAATAGTATAGTTTTCCCCTGCTTTTTGGTGGTCTACTTTTGGATGATCTACTCCTTTGACCCTTTTCAGTTGCAACCAGAACCTTCATATTCAGTGCATGGTCTACTCTTTTGACCATGCATCAAATATATGGGTTCTGGTTGTAACTGAAAAGGGTCAGAAGGGCAGATTGTAGAAAAGTGACTGCACAATTGCTTTTTCTTTCTGTTGACTTGAAGTCATCTTTTTTCCAAGCTGATTGAGAGAAAAAGCAGCACTTGGTTGCAAATACTGTATAAGAGATGCTCTGTGCGCAATCATGCACTGTGAATCTCGTAGAAACTTTGTACAGTGTGTCTCTGCTGGTTTTTCTCTTAATTGGCTTGTCAAAAAGATGACGTCAAGTCGATTTGCAGTGCATCTCTTAGACATTATACACAGTGTGTCTCTTATACAGACTGGGTTCTGCAATTTGACAGTTGCTGCTTTTTGATAATGTCTTTGTCTGTAACCTGTCAGAGAAGTGTTAGGGGGCACCTGTATAATATAATGTTTTTCCTGATATAATGGTATAGTGGAAAGGACACTTTCTCCTATGAATAACCTAATGGTAGGTTACTTATAGGAGAAAGTGTCCTGGTGACAGGTGTGTGTGGTTTAAGATGTTGCAGGACTTGCTTCCTAATTTTGTAACTTTAAAGCTCTGATTTATACTTATGTCAAAGTTTGTTTTGGTGTAAGGTAGCATACCTTAGAGCAGTGGTTCTCAACCTGTGGGTCCCCAGATGTTTGTGGACTTCAGCTCCCAGAAGCCCCAGCCGCTATGGTCAATGCTCAGGGCTTCTGGGAGCTGAAGTCCAAAAACATCTGGGGACCCACAGGTTGAGAACCACTGCCTTAGAGTAACTTAAAGGAAGCATTAGACTAAGCACAGTGTCAGGGCATCCCTCAGTGAACTGTCTTGCACTGGTAATTAGTTGTAGCATTTGAGACATTCTGAACTTTATTGTGAGATCACATCGTTATTCCCTTAAGCATATATAAGTATCTTGCAGTGAGGGACTTGCTGGCAGTCAGTGATGTACAGCTGGCTCACATTTGCAAGATGTAATTAAACTAAGCCACTTGGATGTGGACAGTGCTAAGGTGTATCACAAAGAGCCTCTTGGGAAGATATTCCAGTTCTGCCTAATTTTACAGGAGTTTGGGAAATGGCTAAATGCTCGGGATACAGTCTGGAGGTGAAAAGAAACCCTTGCAACCTTCATGAAATCTACTGCCAAGGAAGTGGAGTCACACACAGCCTTAGTAAACCCAATTGCATGCTACAAGGCAAGCAAAACACATTCTCAAAAGTTTCTTTGTCATTCTGACCTGAGAGCTCTTTTTTACTGGTGTTCCTGCATAGCAGGGGCTTGGACTGGATGGCCCGTGTGGTCTCTTGCAACTCTACATTTCTATGATTCTATGAATCCTTGAAGTTCTTATGTTTCCCATCTTTTCTTTTTTCACTGTTTCTTTGCCCTTAGCAGAGCAGCTTGGGCCTTACCAAAAAAAGAAAATGAAATTATGCCCACAATGCTTTTCTCATCTAAACTGAGATAAAGTGGCAGGGGAAGCTTTAACTGAAAAATTTCTATGGGCAAATGGCAGAGGAGTAGGATTATTAAAAACAAAAACCTTCTATGCTTTTGTGGCATCCAGACTCAGTTATGACAGTGCACTTTATGTTGGGCTGCTTTTGAGTCTAACTGAGGTTTTTAATTTCTTGAACTAAACAGTTTGAATCCATTAAATTGTTAAATTAATATAAATTAAATCAAGAATTCTAATTTGCTCACTTGCCCAAGCCTTTGGTTTCCAATTGCCTGCTCCTGCCCAAGGAAAAAGAATCTTTACCTTGGGAAAGGAAGAAAAATTTGGTGGTGAGACCTCTCCTCAGTGGCAGACTACTTGTTCTTTTTTTTATTATTAAAATAAAAAATTTATTGTTAATTACAAAAAGAAAAAGAAAAACATAAAAAAACCCGAACATCCATGGCAACATACTACAAAATACACCCTTCTAACAAAATCAACATACCAATAGCAAAAACAAAAAACTAACAAACAATACATTTAACACCACATTTTACACTAATAATCACATTCTTGCCTACAAATTTCACATTCTCTCTACTTTTATCCTTTGAGTTCATTTAATATCGCTGGGGGCGCTACTTTATTCTTCCCGAACTATCCTGCTCACTTATATTTTCACCTAAATTTCGCAGAAACAAAACAAACAAATATACAAACAATGTATATTCTTCTTTTCATAATATTAACCTCATTCTTGCTTCTTTATCTCGAAAAACATCCTAAGTGAATCTAAGGTCTACACTAGCTGAATTATCCACTCCACTTGGACCCATTATAACTTATTATAGTATTATTGCTTAATCATGTTTTTAATTTAATAAACATACTTCATTTTAGTCATCTGTTTCTTCACCACAAAATACTTACCTGTCTACTTACCTTATCCTTCTTCTACTTATTTTTCAAAGTTTCTTTATTTTTATCCTTATCCTTATCTTTATGTTAATGATACCTTTAAATAACATCTTTCCATCACTAAGTCAATATTCCTTAATTTCTACCTTGTATATCCATTTTTATATGTAACTTATTAATTATTCCAGTTAAAGAAGATTAAGGAGGAATCAGATTATTATTCCAACTAATTAATGTATTCTTATGTTATTCTTAGCAATGATATTACCTTATCTTTTCGTTCATAATTTCACTTCCTTTTTCCTAATCTTGATTATCATAATATTATTTAATTATGATTATGTTTTTATAATTACTCTCTTTGTATTCTTTATTGCTGCTATCATCTTCGTTAAATCTCTTTCCATATGAAATTAATGATACAATCCTGTCAGAGCATGCTCACTCCATTTCTGCATCCACCACTGATTTAAGATTTCCCATTCACGTTGAAAACTTTCCTTCACCTTGTCTTGCAACATCCATGTTAGCTTATCCAGCTCAGCCAGTTCATAAACTTTATATATGATTTCTTCTGGGGGGGGGGGTATATTCTTGTCTTTCCAGCATCTTGCGTAAACAATCCTCGCTGTGTATATAATATAACATAAAATTCTTGAATATTTGATCCTAATCGTTAAGTCAATCCCCTCCAAAATATTTAATAAATATATTTCAGGAAGCATATCAAATCTTGTACTAAACGTTTTTTCAATTAGCTCATGTACTCGCGCCCAAAATATGTTTGCCTTTTGACATCTCCACCACATGTGGAAGAATGTTCCCACACCCTGACACTTCCAGCATTTCCCAAGCTTCTTATTTTTATACATCTTAGAAATTTGAGTCGGGGCTAGATACCACCTATAAAACATTTAAAAAAATTTTTCCTTTAAATAATAGCTTCTTGTGAAATCTTGATTTATTTTCCAGGCTTGTTGCCATTGCTCTATTGTTATTGTGTGGCCAATGTCCTGTGCCCACTTTATCATGTTTTCTTTAATGCTCTCTTTTTCCATTTCTAACCTCAGAAGCAACTTATATATTTTGCTTAATGGTTTCTCCACCCCTGGTTTCAATATAACATCCAGCTCTGTATCATCTAAAGATATCCCGTTGTTTTTCATGTCTTCCTTAAATTTCCCCACCAGTTGTAAATACAACAGCCAATGTGATGAATGGCCATCCCTCATTAATTCTTCTCTATTTTTCAGTCTGATCATGTTCCCTTCCTTTCTAAGTATGTCTTTATATGTTAACCACTCCCTTATTTGAACTGTCTCTAATCTGTAAAATGCTTCATGTGGGGAGGCCCAGTGAGGTAGTTTCAAATATATTTTTTTCCTTACTCTTAACCAAATTCTTAATATGGCCTTCCTTATGTAATGATCTAAGAAAACTCTATTACTCTTATATTTATCGTACCAAAGGTATGCATGCCACCCATGATATAAATTGAAACCTTCCAAATTCAACAATTTTGTATCTTTTAACGTAATCCAATCCTTTAACCAAATTAACGTTGAAGCTTCATAGTAATGTTTCAAATCTGGCATGTTTAAACCTCCATTTTTCTTTATATCCCTTAAATATTTGCTTTTAATTCTTGGTTTTTTCCCCTTCCAAATAAACCTATTTATTTCCCTCTCCCATTTGCTAATCACTCTGTCATTCAATAATATAGGTAAATTTTGAAACATAAACATTAGCTTCGGAAGAATATTCATTTTTATAGAGGAGATTCTCCGCATTAAAGACAGCTGCAAATTCTTCCATCTTTTTAAGTCATCCAGTATTTCTTTCCCTATCCTTTTATAATTGTTATCAAATAAATCCGAATTGTTTTTTGTGATTGTTATACCCAAATATCTAACCTTTTTCTCTACTCTGAATCCCGAACACTTAATTAAATCTGTTTCTTGAGCTTGAGTCATATTTTTGGTAATCATCATTGATTTATCTTTGTTAATTTTTAAACCTGCTACTTCTCCAAAATTTTTTAGTGTTTCCATCAGAGGTTTAATTCCATTTAATGGGTCCTCCAAAATTATAGCCAGATCGTCTGCATATGCCTGAATCTTAAATTCGTGTCCTTTAATCCTCATTCCTCTAATTTCTTTATTGTTTCTAATTTTAAAATTTAGTATCTCTAGACACATTATAAATAATAGTGGGGACAGCAGGCAACCCTGCCTTATTCCTTTACTAATCTTAAATTGATTCGATTTTTGACCGTTTACTAATAAAGAAGCTTTTTGATCATCATAGATCACCCTAATCCACTGCTTATACCTTTCACCAAAATCTAACTTATTCATTACTTCGAACATAAAATTCCAACTCAAATTATCGAACGCTTTTTCCGCGTCTAGGAAAATTAGAGCTAATTCTTTCTGATTCGATTTTTGGTAATATTCTATTGTATCCAAAATTATTCTAATATTGTTTTTCAAATGTCTTCCTGGTAAAAATCCGTTTTGATCCTCTTCTGTCCGATTTACCAATACCTTTTTTATTCGTTCTGCTAATATTGATGCAAAAATTTTGTAATCTGTATTTAATAGAGAGATTGGCGTATAATTTTTCTTATCCAACTTGTCCTTCCCATCTTTAGGGATCAAAGTTATATTTGACTCCTTCCATGAGTTTGGTAACTCTCTATGCTTAATTGCATTTACTACTTGTGTTAAAAATGAGGCTAACTCTTCTTGAAAAATTTTGTAGTAAGTTGGAGTGAAGCTGTCAGGGCCTGGTGCCTTCCCTACTTTTAATTTTCTAATAGCAGTCTTAATTTCCTCTATTGTAATTGTTTTATCTAATTCCTCTCTTTGCAATTTTGTTAGATGTTTTATATCCAATTGTTCCGAGTATCTCATCATATTATTTTCTTGTACCCATGAGCACTGTTTTTCCTTAAATAATTCTTCGAAATATTTGACTAATATATTATTGATCCTTGATTGTTTATAGTGTATCTTCTGTCCTTCCCTTAAGCAGATAATGCTTCGTTTTTCCCTCTCCTTTCTTAATTTGTACGCTAGCCATCTGCCAGGCTTATTTGCCTGTTCAAATTGTCTTTGTTTAGTAAATTTCAATTTCTTTTCTATTTCTTCCACTGTTAATAATTGTAATTGTTTCCTCAACATTATTATTTCCTTATTTATCTCTGAATTTCTCGGATTTTCCCTTAATTCCTGTTCCTTATCTTGTAATAATTTTTGAATTTTCTCTTCTTTTTCTTTTTTACTTTTCGTTACCCATGCCTGTTGGTTAATGAAAAAACCTCTCATGACCGCCTTGCATGTATCCCATACTATCTGTATTGATTTCATTGACTATCGATTCTTTTTGTAATAGACTATCCTGTAGTCTCCAATTAAACCTATTTTTACCAAATTGCATTGACATCAAAATCGGACAGTGATCTGAGAAGTTCCTTGGCAGTGTTTCTAAATCTACCGCATTTTTTATCAGCTCCCGCGTTATAAAGAACATATCTATCCTCGACCAGGATTTATGTCTGTCCAAATAATAAGTATATTCCTTTTTATTCCTTTTTATGTTAGTTCCTACTTCTTCCAGGGACATGTAGTCTAATATTTCAAAAAATTTATTTGGTAATTTTCCTTGATTTATCTTGTTACCTTTCTTACTTTCACCTAATCTGTCAGTTAATGTGTTTAACACCCCATTCCAGTCCCCTATTAAAATCAAATTCCCTTCCTTAATGTCTAATAATTTTTCTAACAATTTTCCATAAAATTTACTTTTATTATCTAATGGGCCGTAAACCGCAATGATTACAAATTGCATACCTTGAATTCTTGCTTCCGCTATTAAATAATGTCCTAAGTCATCACTATATATTTTTTTTGCCTCATATTTATTACTTATATACAACACGGCTCCTTTTTTCTTTTTATGTATTGTCGATGAAAACATTTAACCTTATTTGGGATTCTTAATATATTTCAAATCTTAGATTTTATATGTGTCTCTTGAACTGCGATCACATCTAAATTTAATTTTTCCAATCTGTGAAAAATACATTTTCTTTTATGGGGGGAGTTCATACCCCGAACGTTCCAGGAAAGTAATCTCAGTTTCATAACGTAAAAGAATTTCTATTCCATGCTTACTTAATTACTCTTCTATGTCCTCTGATCCTTCTTCTCCCAAGTCTTCTAGTTCCAAGTCCTGTAGTGAGTTAATGTCTTCAACACCTTCCTCCTCCTCTTCTTCTTCTTCTCGTTCTGGTGCTTCCTCTATCTGTCTTCTATCAGATTCCTTCTTTTATTTTTCCTGAACATTCCTGCTTTTCCTCACCACTTTGTCTTGTGTTATTTGATCAGCTCCCCTACTCTTCTCTCTTTCATGTTCCTGTGTCACTCCTTCTATTCTGTTTAATTCATCCTTATTTCTCTTCCAAAATTCATTCGCTTTCATCATGGTGTTTAAGACAACTCTCTTTTGTTTCCATATAAACGAGATACTCTCCGTTCTCTCCCATGTGTGTCTTATATCCTGTACTCTCAATGCTTGTGTCAAGAAGTTATAATCTCTTCTTCGCTTGAGTAAAGCTGGGTGGACATCCTTATATACTTTTACTTCATGACCCTCCACCACCAACTTCTTTGAGTAGCTACTCTGTATCGCCAGCTCTTTCACCCTTTCTCGTAGAAAATATACCACGATGTCCCGTGGTACATTTTTTCGCTTAGCAACAACTGAGTTCACCCGGAAGGCTCTGTCTGTTTCCAGATCTAACTGCTCTGGTGTCCAGCCAATAAATTGCGCCAACGGTCTTATCAATCTAATGTACAGGTCTTCGTTCATCACTTCTTTCAGTCCTCTTATTTTCACTGACTTGCATCTATTCCTTATATCTAATAGCACAGTTGTCCTCTCCAATTGTTCATTCTTCTCCTCCATTTTTAATACCTGTTTTTCCATCTTCATTGTCTTTTCCTCCACCTGCTTCACTTTTTCATTTACTTGCTTTAATTCTTTGGAAATAGTGTCTAGTTTTGTATTGAAGGTTTCCAGTTCTTTCTTAATGTCCATCTTTATTTCAGTTCTCATGTGCTTCATTTCTGTTCTTGTCTCTTTCATTTCGTTTTTGAATGTCAATGTTAACTTCCGTAGTTCTTCAGTTATGTCTGGTCTTGAACTTGTTCCTTAATTTTCTGCTCCTGTTGTCCTCGCTTCCAAATTTGGCATTTTAAGTTCTGTTGAGGCCCTTCTCTGCAGCAGTGATTGTATTTGAGTTTGAGTCCCGGCACCTCCCTTTCTTTTTCCTGCTGCCATCATCTTAGGTGTTGAACTCTCTTGTTTTTATCTATAAATAAATGTGTGTGTGTGTGTGTGTGTGAGTGTTTTTCCTTCTTTTCACGATTAATAAACTTTTTATTTTAAAATTTTAAATTTTAGATTTTTAACTTTCCTGATCTCTATTATTGTATTTATTTATGTAATTTCAAATCCCTATATTATATACCCTTATATTCTTATTCTTATTCTACTTTATTTTTCTACCAATTCCTTCCTCTTTAAACCCACACACAAAATACTTTCCTCCTGTCTTTAATTCCTACACTAATTCAATAAAACTCTTGAATAACTTATCTTTCTTCTTCTTCTAAATCCCTCTCAATCTGTGATTCTTCCCAATTACTCTGAGTATGCTTCTTATACTTCTTATTCCACTTTAATGCACTCTTCACATACCTTTAATTACAGTAACTCCCTCAATTAGTTAGAAAATTATTCACTATCAATTACAATTCGTTGCAATCAGCTTATCTGTAACAAACAACAATTTACCACTACAATGAGATTAACCAAAATAATTACATCAACTCCAATTATACGTTATAAATTCAATTCATTTATAAATTATGAATTCAATTTCAATTTCAAATTGTAAATTTCAGATTATGAATTCCAACTCTAATTACTCTAATTACTCCCGCTAAATAACTGGGTTAAATAAAATATGATTGCTGTTTAATAGCTTAACCCTTTATCAATTAACACTCCGTTGCCAAATTTTCCTGAATATCTTATATAATTATATCTTCAAAAGTCCAAACTAATATTATACCCAATATATATTTCAATTTTCCCACCCACTACAAACAAACCAATTTCTTCTTCCCCCTCTTTCTTTATAATTTCTTTATAGCTCTACGTATTTGGATAATCCCGACCCATAGTCTATAATCTTCTTTGCAGTCCCTCCTCTTCTACTTTCTTTCTCCTTTCTTCTTTCTTCCTTCTCACTTATGAATCTGCACTTCGTCTTTATTTTCTCTGTTTTCCTCTCCCGACTCTGTCTCCTTCACCGCCACTAGGACATGTTTCACGGCAGCTTCTTGCAGTCACCACCAATAAGACACGCTTCACGGCAGCTTCTTGCGATCAAATCGCCATATTGGGTCCACGTTTAGTTCTAACAGTCAGAGTTACCAATCTGCAGCTCCACTACAACTCTGCGGTCGCTGTCAGTTACCAATCAAGTCCCAATATTCCTCTTCCTACCTTCCTTCTCTTAAGAACCCCGCTTAAAATCTTCTTTGCTCTTAGGAGGTCCTGGTTAATAGTCCAAACAAAACAACCTCACATCTCTTCTGTACTTTTTCTTAAAGTCTTAAAGTCGTATCACTGTCGATTTTTTTTCAATGCTAGTTCTTTCCAACAGTCTTCTGAACCTTTTATTATTATCGCGTCTTTATTATTCTTATAAATCTAATTCTTATTCTGCTGCTTAGTCCAAGTGTTTGATCTATCCCCTGCTCCACTTATGTTTACAAGCCAACGATTACGCGTACTTCTTTGAAGGCCTAGGGAGAGTGCCGTTTTCAAAATCTCCACGCTACTTTCTCTCGTTCCTCCCTTCTCCTGTCCAGTAGTCCAAACCCCCTTGGACACGTTTTCTTTTCCCCCAAACAGGGATCTTGTATGCCCTCCAACTCAGCCGAAATTCAAAAGGATCTCACTTACCCCCACTTCTTTTTCCAAGTATTTATGTAGAAAAATAAAATAAAAAGAACGGTGGTAACATGGCAAGCCTTTCTGTTGTTCAGGCTGCCCGGCGCGATAATGGCGGCTCCGCAGTCCCTGCTGTCCGTCCGTGCTTCTTCTTTCCTTCCTTCTCCTTTCGCACTCTGGACTGGAACGGATCCCCTTCAAGCCCCTCCGTGTCCTCCTTTTTCCAGGAGACACTTTCCTCCAAGTTTCGTTTTAATAGAGAGGAAAATCTGATCGTGCCAGGGTATGCAGTTCACTAGCTCCGTGAACCCCGTCTAGTCGCCGTGTCGCCTCCATCTGATCAGGGGTTTGCTCAGAGTTTTGGAACATTATTTTTTTTTCCCCGAACTAAGACTCCTAAAACCCCCAGCAGCACATCCACTCCCCATGCTGCTAGCACATGGAAGCACTAGGATGGGTTTAGGCAATGTGACAAGTGGGAAGAGAGAGTATGGGTGCAGTTTAGTAACCAGAAAATAGAGAAAAGGAAGAGAAAGGGGACTTAGTGGGCAGCTGGCGAAGGAGAAAGATTGTGTGAACTTTGTCTGAAAAGTGATACTGGAGGAAAGTTTTCTGAAAAAGTTAGGTGGAAGTGCAGATTTGGAGGCCAGAGCAGGCTTTATCAAAGTAAGAGGATAGGAGGCCTTTGAGTGTAGTTATAAGTCTTGAAGTATTTATGCTGCCTCACAATAGGGTGCCCAGTTCAGTGTGAAACTAGAACATGGGCCAGCTTCTCTGAGACAACTATTTTTGTGTTGATTTTTCTCCCTGTTGAGTGATGTGAAGTCACTTCATCTTTTAATTAACTTTTTACCTAGAATGCCTGTTCCTTAACTCAAGTTTCCTATTATTATTTATTTCCTATTATTATTATTCCTTTTTTATGCATGATCCATTGTCTGACTGATCTGGAGAACAGAGCCTGCCTGTCATAACTCCATTAACCAGACTGTCCTTTTCTCTGAAAGCATTTCCCAACAGTATGTGTAAGGACTTCTTGGCTTGCCATGACCTCTCCATTTTGAACTTGCGGCTTCATTCACTCATACCCAGCTATGGGAAACAGGGGAAGCTGGGTTTTGTGTGTTTCATCCAAGCCGAGATTACTGATATTGAGGTATCTTTGCTTTCCAAGTACCAGCACTGGCTGTGGGATTCTGTAAATTGTAGTCCAAAGGGTAACTTTCCGAAGTTCTGGTTTGGCTAGATGCCCCCTGAATCTTAAAAAGACTTGGTACACTCTTCATGCACAAGAAGAAGCCTCATAAGCTTGCTCTTAATTAAGTATTAATTTGGGGGAAAAGTAGTGTATTAAAAATTGCTGCAGTAACTTACTAATTTTACATCAGTGCAAATGAGCACTACAATCACAGTCCCTTTTCCACTTCAACTAGGGGGTTGTGTCGTTAATGTGATACGTGTTAAAAGTTATAATCCATAGTAGGTTATAGCAATAGTCAATCAGTACGGAGAACAGAGGGCTGGCCAGATATATACATATCCTGAAAACTTACTATATGGGCTGAAACAGCAGTTTCCTTTGAGGTATGGCGTCAATCCCCTCTTTTCTAGTGAAGGCATCCTAGGTGACAGCAGTTGGCACAAACATGGAGGACAGGGCTGTGCCACTGAACCAACAGAGTGACTCAGTAAGGCAGCTTCACATGGCTGGTTGCTTCCATGTTCATGGAAAGGTGAATCTGCACAGGGTTGTAGTCTGAATTTCCAAGGGCCTTTGTGAAGTGCTGCACCTGAATTAGGGATAGGGTCCAGCATCTTGGACTGCTCCTTTAAAGCTTAGGCTAAAACCTAAAGCAGATTCACTGCCCCACTGGCAGGCAAGCTACCAGCTGATAGCGCTGACACCCCCTGCTATGTTGGATAAGACCGGACTGTCTGGGCAGGCTCCTCTAACCCAAGTAACCTCGTTTGTGAAGCTGTGTGCAAAGAGACAAGTCCTCCTGGTGTTTTATTTGATGGTGGATTTCCTTCCATAGATTCTGCTATAATGCTGAAGTTTATAGCAGCAGAGGGAATTTGTAATGTGGGAACAACACACCCCAATTCCTGTATGCATCAGTTCAAATAGAGTGTATTGGTGATGCTTCTTCTTCGTGGTCTCTGTGCCTCACACATTGGGAACTTCGCACATGCGCGGTAGCGTTCAGAAAGTTCTAGAGCTAAGCAGCTTGCCGGGAACCCCCCCCACACTCGTACTGAGCATGCTCAGCCCGCCAAGCCAACGGTCCCTCCTCAGTTTTCTTTCGTCCGCCAGTGTGTTCGCAGTGAATGGAAGGTTCTCCAGCTTTAGCAACTTCTTCATTAAGTTTTCCTTTTTTTTTTCTTCATTCTTCTTACTTTTTTTGAAAAATTTTTTCCTATCTTCTTATATCTTCTTTGTTTAAACTTTGCGTTTCAGGGGTTGGGAAAACGCCCTTTTTGACGGGCACTCCTAGTCCCTTTTTTTCCCTTTGGTGAAGCCCATAACGTATGGGTCTGCCCTGTTTGCAAAAAATTTTCCCGGCGCAGACCCTGAGGAACAGGTTGTCTAGGTTAACCCCCATTTTAACATCCTAAAAATTAAAGAACAAGCAGCCGAGAACACCGCCCTTTTTCTGCCATGGCTTCGTGTTTTTCTCTACGGGTGGACCGTCGACCACACCCTCGTCGGTCCCAATTCAACGCCTGCATCCGGGCCGGCCTCCTTCTTGCCTCTGGTCTCCGCCTTACTGCGTATGCCGAAGCTTTCTAGGACACCGATCACCTCTCCGTCCTCGGGGGATCCCCCTCGGTTTTGCAGGTGTCTAAACCCCCCCAAGCCTCTCACAGCCCCCAGAAGAAGTGGCCTCCTTCCTTGGACCCTTTTAAAAGGATACAAAAAAAGAAAAATGGGAGAACATAGTTCTTCGTGGTCTCTGTGCCTTACACACTAGGAGCTTTCGCGCATGCGCGGTACCGTTCGGAAAATTCTAGAGCTTATTTTTGGGGGAACCCCCCCCCCCATGTATCCACTGAGCATGCTCAGCCCGCCGAGCAATGGTCCCCCCCAGTTCTTCTCGCCCGCCGTCCGTGGAGGTTCTGAGCTTAGAGCGTTTCTTTTTTGGCCTTTTATTGTAAGTCTTTTGGTTTTCGACTCGGTTTTTGGATATTTGACTCTTTTCGGTTTTGGACTGGTTTTCAATTTCGGTGCTTGTTCCTCCTTTTCTTGGAACTCCGCCCCCGACTTGCTAACCCCCTCCTCGTCTTCGTGTCTTTTCGTTATTTTCAACCTGTCCTTGGACTTCTATTTTCCCCCCTTTTCAAACCTTGTAAAACATGTGGTTGCAAGGTCGCTATTTATGGGCATACGATGTCTTCTTTGTCTGGGTGGGGCGCATAACTGACCCTTCCCATTTGCAAGGACTTCACCTCGCAGACTCTGAGGAACCGACTGGCACGCCTCAAGTCTTTTTTTGGGGAGCATCTTTCTTCAGGACCCTGCCCCACAAAGGAGCCCGTCGAAGATGGCAAAGCCCCGACCCACGACCACACTCCCGGGATTTGGGGTCTTCCGATCCCACCGCACCTGGTGGGGGCTCGGTCCGGTGCATAAGCTCCGAGGATCCGAAGACCTCGGCGGCCTCCTCCTCGGTGTCTCCTACAGAGGCCCCGGGGGGGCTGCGGGGGTCTGGCCCTTCCAAGAACTTACCCCCCGCCCAGCGTAACGCCCGGTGACTTAAGGGAAGGAAAGGGAGAAGAAGAAGAAGAAGGACAAGCGTGGGTCCCCGGGCTAACCACCTGTCCTTACTCGTCCTTCCACTTGAACCAACTTCCCTGGTGAAGTCCCAGAACTTTAACCAATCTTTGGTATTGATGTGGACGACCCGGGTCCCCCCCCCGACTCTTGGGGAAACCGTTGGAGGAAGAGACATCCCCGACCGGACGCCCTGTTCTGGCGGCCTGCTGGGAGGATAGTCCACCTGCCCCCCCAGCCTCGCAAACATCTCGAGGCTCTGCTGGTAAAGCTTTTCGCCGGATTGGCGCTTTTCCTCCACACCGGCAGCTCTTTCCCGAGTATCGGGACCGCCCGGGCTATTTGGAGCTGGGACGGTGCATCCCTCCCCACACCATCGGAAATTTGAGCACCGCCCCCCTGGCGACCGACTTGACCGCAGTGAATATAGATGACCCCCCCCAAACATCGGGAGGACTATCCGGGATGGTCACAGCCCCCCCGGGGTTTCGTCTTATTCCTCGGCCTCTTACGCCTTGAGGTATGGCCGGGAACATTTTGGAGGAATTTCCTGGCTCATCAGGTCATATTCCCCCTCTTCCCGGGGCCCGTTACCACCCTGATGTCGGTCGCTTCCCCGTATCGCCGCTCCAGATCGCCTTCCGGGGGAGCTAACCTCACCCGCTCCGTGAGCGTACCCATCGCGCTCCCTGAGACAAGTGCCTCCACGCTGCCGGTCCCGAGAGCCTTCCCTTTGTCACCGGCCGTTTTTACCTCCAGGGGTGACGTCTGTGGTGTCCCGTCCCGCTGAGGCTGTCTCCGCCCACCTCTCCTTCTGCGGTCACTACTACCACTCAAGCGCTTCCGCGCCTGGTCCCTTCGCTATTCCTCCGCCGACTGCTGTGCAACCGCCTGGGGCTCCGAAGACAGTATCGCTGCCGGTCCGTCCGGCCCTTTCCCCTGAACAAGCTCAGACCGTTCTCCTACAGGTCCTCCCGGCGTCCTCCCGGGGTTGTTGGGAGAGGGCTCTAAGGGCTCTCACCGGCCTCACCGAGTCCCCCCCCTTGGCGTTAGCGATCCAGTTCCTGGTTGGCTCCTGGGGATGCCGACAGTTCTCGGACATTCTCCTGGGATTGGAAGGCCCTGGGCCTGAAGGTGGCGGCCCCGGCGGTGCAGGATCCGGTTTTCCACTCGGGATACCCGCCCTTCTGCGGCAGCCCCCTATTTCCTGCCCGCCCTGATGGGGGTTTCAAACGCCCTTGCCTCAGCCGTCTTCAGTCCAGCCTCCCCACAGGCTGGAACACCTTTCGCACCCAGAAGGAGGATGCTGAGTTCCTGTTTAATTCCTCAGCCCAACTCAGTGGTAGTCGAATTGGCGCAAACCAAGGGCGGTTCCAGACCCCACACAACACCACCAGACAAGGAGGGGCGTCGCTTAACCCCTTTTGGTGGGGTTCTTTTGCCTCCTCCTTGGTGGCGAGGGTGTCTAACACCCGGGCTTGCATGGCCACCTACCTCCGCATCTTCTAGACAAGGTTCCCCCTATTCTCCCCACTGTTCGGAGGATTGGGCAAGCCTAACCAATTCTAAATAAGCGGTAGCGCTCGCAAACCAGCAGATCATCTCTTCGGACACTTGTGGAGGTGGCGTCGCGAGTATGGTCGGCTCTGTCGTCCTGGGGAATTGCCTCTGATCCTCGGCCTCCAGGAGGACACTGGAAGCGCATTGAGGACCTCCCTTTGATGGCAAGGGTCTCTTTAATCGTCGATGGGTGAGGCGATGGGCCACATCGTGAAGGCCTGTCTAACAGCCAAAAAGATGGGGATCTGTCAGCCTCCGCAGACCTGCCGTGGTCCGCGGCCTCGTGGCGTCGTTCGTCCTCTGTGACTTTCCCGGGCCCCGCTCGCCCAGGTCCGGGTCCTCTCGGAGTCCCGCCACATCCTCCTCCAGACGTCCTGCATGGGGGCCCACAGACGGCTTCCAAAAAGCTGCAGCATCCCAAAACCCGATTTTGATGGGATTTCAGGCCCTCCTACCTACCTTTCCCCCTACCATCAGCCCTCACCAACCATCCCACGCTGGCCAAAAACTCCACTTATGGCGATCGTATGGACTCTTTGGGGGCTCACCATTGTTCGGTTTGGTTACGCCAGAGTTGCAAGTATTCCACCCCAGGCGTTTTTTACTCCCCCCCAGGCCAGCCCGGGTCTGCTGGAAAAGGTCCCCGTCCCTCCTCCAGAAGGGAGCATCCAAACCGGTCCCACCCTTGGCCCTCCACCGGCTTCTCTCCCCGTACTTTACAGTACCAAAGTCGGACGGGACCCTGCGACCTTTTGACCTGGGGGGGTAAAAAAATACATCTGCCCCCGGAGGTTAAATGGGTACCTTTTTCGACGATCCTCCCTTTCCCCCCCCGGGGAGACTGGCCCTTTAATCGCCTGCAGGATTCTTATTTCCACATTTACTGTCTGCAGCACAACGATCCTTCGGTTCGCCCCTCGACGGCACCTCTTACCAGTACCGGGTGCTGCCGTTTGGCCTCTCCACCTCACCGAGGGTGTTACGAATCATGGCCCCTTGGGCTCCCACCTGCGGACGAAGGGATCACCGTCTTCCCCCACCTAACGATTGGCTCTGGTAGCGTCCTGCAAGACCAAATGTCCCCGGGGTCATGAAAAGTTGTCCCCCCTGACCCACCTGGGTCTTTGAGTAACCCGAAGAAACCACCTCGAGCCAGCGAGAGTGTGGGGTTCATCGGAGCCACCCTGGACTCGGTCTCGGCCCGGGGCCCCCTCCCCCGGGGGGGCTGTCCCCCCCGCCGATCTGCTGCGGCCGTCCTCGATGCCCCCTCGGTTGGCAAGGAGAATACAACAGCTTCTGGGTTACACCTCCACCACGGCCGTTATGTACCCGTCGAGGCTGTGAGCGCGCCCCCCACAACACTGGTTTTTAGAGCCTTCAACCCGCTCCGAGACGACCAGCCCTACAACTTGGACTGCTGACACCCGTCCGTCGCTCTCTGCTGTGGTGGCTCTCGTACTGTCATCTCCTGTCCGGGATCCGTTCACACGACTACCCCCTTTGGGTCACAATCACACCCACGCCTCCCTCCTGGAAGGGGGCGCATTGGGGCGACCTAAGTCCGAGGCCGATGGACTGGCGACGAGACCGCTCTCCACATAAACGCCCTTGAGCTCCTAGCCATTGGGAAAGCTTAGAGCATTCCGGGAAAGGGGTTTTTGGGCAGGCGGTACTGATCCTGACCGACAACACCACGGTGGTGTGCTATGTCAACAGACAAGGAGGGCCCATTCTACCACGCTCCTGACCATCGCCCTTCAACTCTGGGACTGGTGCATGTCCCTCCAAATCCACCCCGTTGCCGTCCACCTGGTAGGGCAGGAAAAAAGCAGCGCCCTGAGCAGGGACACTTCTACCAACCACGAGTGGTCCCTCTCAGAGGAAGCGTTCCGCTTCATCGGTCCCCTGGAGCGATCCCCCATCTCTCTTTGCCACGGCGTCGAACGCCAAGTGTCGCCCTTTTTGAGAGCCGGCCGGGGACCGAACTCTCTCGGCGACGTGTTCCCCGTACTGTTGGACGGAGGGTCTCCTGTCCTCTTCCCACCGTTCCCCCCTTTCTGGGCAGAGTGGTGCCCAAATCCTGGCGGATTGACCGATGCCATCCTCCTCGCCCTGTACTGGCCGAGGCAGCATTGGTTCGCCCCGCTGCTTGAGGGCCCCTCGGGGGGGGGCGTAAAATTCCAGCCCCCCCTGCTTTCTGGCGGTCGCGTTCCCATCCCGACCTGCCTGTCCTGGGCCTCCACGTGTGAGGGTCAGGCCCTAGACGATCCCGCTATCCAGGACGTCCTTACCGCGGCCAGAAAGGAATCGACCCACCGCAACTATGCCTACAAGTGGCGGCGGTTGTACTTTTTCGGAGGAGCGTGGAGACACGGTTCGCCAGTTGTCTCGGTACCATGCTCCACTTCCTTTTTCTTGAAACAAGAGGGGTTTTCGTTTTCCTCGTTGAAGGTGTCCCGCTGCCTTGTGGGTTTCCAACCCCGAGGCTCTCCTTCGGCAGCGCTCTTCCGGGACCCAGAGAAACATCCTGAAGGGACTCCACCATTAACCCACCTAGCCACCCTTCCTCCCTGATCCCTATCTCTTTTACTCTCTCAACTTGCCACCCTTTTAGCCTATGGCCACTGCTGATGATAGGCTCTTGACTCTCAAGCCCTTTCCTGGTGGCTGTCACCTCTGCCAGGTGTGCCAGCAAACTACAGCGCTCCGTTGACGATCCTTCCTGGTTTTCCACCAGGATAAGGTGGGTCTCCACCCGGAAATTTTTTTCCCCCCGAAGGTCATCTCTCATTTCCACCTTAACCAGGATATATCCTTCCTCCTTCTTCCCAACCCCCATGACCCCTCTGGAGAGGTCTTTGCACACCCTGGGTTCGAAGGGCCCTGGCCTTTTCCCCAAAGGACTGCGGCCTACAGGCAGACCCCTCACCTTTCGTCTGCCATGGTCATCGTCGCAGGGGCCCGGTTCCCCCCAAAGATTCTCCAAGTGAGTGGCCCAGACAATTCTGTTGCTTATGAAATGGCCAAGCAGCCTCCTCCTACTTGCTTCGGCCGCTCTCCACCAGCAGCCCTCTTGCGAGGTGGGACCTTTATGAACTTTGTCGGGGGACCTGGTCCAGGCCCTCGACTGATTGCCACTATCGGCTGGCTTCATCCAGGAGAGATGCCCTTTTGGGCGAGCGGTGCTGGCCTTGTCTCTGGGACCTGACCCCCGTCCTTCTGGTAAGCTACAAAGTCTCCTAGTGTGTAAGGCACAGAACTAAGAAGAAGAAAAGGTTGCTTACCTGTAACTGTGGTTTTTCGAGTGGTCATCTGTGCCCTTACACACACCCGCCCAACCGTCCTCTCACTCTCAGGTCCCCTTTTTCGGCGGACTTATAGAACTGAGGAGAGACCGTTGCTCGGCGGGCTGAGCATGCTCAGTGGATACATGGGGGGAGGGGTTCCCGCCAAGCTACTAAGCTCTAGAATTTTCCGAATGGTACTGCGCATGCGCGAAAGCTCCTAGTGTGTAAGGGCACAGATGACCACTCGAAGAACCACAGTTACAGGTAAGCAACCTGTTCATCACCTTTTCCGCAGCCAACCTGTCCACCTGCGCCCCCTCCAACACAACCTTTGATGGATACGGTTGAGGAGGAGGGCCCTCCGGATATATCTCCGGAGCGTGATGAGGCCCAGCTCCCAGTAGTTCTGGTACCACCAGCCCAGGATGACTCTTTGGCGCCATTCTGATCTGCCTGTACTGTCCACGCCAACCATGCCGCACGGTCACCCTCAACATGGGCCGGACCATCCAGATCCTTCTCTGGAGACTCCACAGGCTCTGTCTTGGCATAAGGCATGTTCTCATGACTGTGCCTGCCATAGCGCAATCTGCTCTTCCACCCGTACCGATAGACACTGCTCCCCTTGGCGGCAGGAGGCCACCTCTGATTGTGGCAGGTCCAGTACGAGGATTGATTCGTCTTTCTCGTCGGCATCCTACATCACTAGGTACGGCCACGAACACATGTGGTGAGAGCAGCCAGGATCATTTTATTCATATTCTCCTGCCTATAGAGACTGGTACCATGCTGACATCCATCACTGGTTCCCATATTGACGTCGATCCCGATCGCCGTCTCCGGGCTCCCGGTACAGTCTGGCGTCCCAGTACTGTCAGTCACCGTCTTGGTCCAGATCCTGATCTCCCTATTACCATAGGAGATCTAGAGACTGCTCGCCATGCTACCTGCCGGTGTCGCCACCTCCTCGGGTTATTGCTACTATCTCTAGGCCCATCACGGAGGTTTCTCAATGCCTCCAGCAGTCGATGACGGCACCGATATCGACTCAATCGATTCAGCGCCCAATTCCAGCTACCGTTACTGTCATCTACAGCACCGTTGTCTTCTTTACCATCGGCAGTCACTGCTCCATCTCAGCCGACCGCTGCATTGCCGCCTCAGTTGCCTCCGGCCCAAGGGCTGCCTTCACACTCCTCGAGGTCATATGAGACTTGGACTCTGGCGACTCCACACCTGACTCGCATGTGTCTCCTCCACTAGCTTTTGGGGAGCCTACACCGGACTCAGCGCTTAAGGATGTAAAGCATTTTTCAGACATCCTTCTTCGCATGGCCAACACCCTCAGCCTCGATGTGTCTGGACCAGCTCTGACAGTGTAGGATCCGGTATTCCATTATGTGGACACCCGTCCACCATCTGCGGCACTGATACCGTTCCTGCCGGTACTGCAGGAGGTATTGAAACATCTTTGGGCCCAGCCAGCCTCCTTGCAGCTGATACCTCGTCGCCTAGAGCACCTGTACAGAACCCAAAAGAAGGATGTCGACTTTTTATTCAACCATCCGGTGCCCAATTCGATCGTAGTCGAATCCTCCCAGACCAAGGGCGGTAAGAGGGCACACACCACCCCGCCTGATTGGGAGGGGTGTAGGGCGGACTCCTTTGGGAGACGATTTTATTCAGCATCCTCCCTGACTGTGAGGATTTCAAACACCCAGGCCTGCCTCACCGCTTGCCAATGCAACATTTGGGACAGATTCCACCATCTGCTGGCCCACCTGCTGGATTATCATCGGACTAGTGCGATCCAATTTTATAATGAATCAGTAGCGCTGTCCAATCAGCAGATTCTGTCCTCCTGACATGCAGTCAAGGGAGCAGCCCGAGTGATGGTAGGTGTCACAATACGAGATATGTTGTTACTCCTGGCTCCACATTTTCCCACCACCAGAGGGTGAGAAAGCAAAGTTGCTTGTAGTTGTTTAGACTAGCTATATAGAGCAGTTCCCATGTGAACGCTGAATGTACCAAGGTCATCTAAGTCTTGCAGCTGTGGGCTCATGTTATGGTTTGGAGAAGCTCCTTGTTATTGAACATGTATCCTTAAAAACACGGTCTCTGAACAGGCTGTGCTTCTTCTTGTCCTTTTTCCCTCTACTCTGTTAAGAGATGGCTCGCTACGCTGTGACTTAATCGCCTGTGCTTGATTTACTGCCTGCAATAAAGACTGTTAGCCTGCTGCCACGTTTTGGCTGTGAGTTTTTTCTATTGATGGCAAGAATGCCTCTGGCGGGTTATCTGAGATGGTAGCAGAGGATGGTTTTGAGAGGTGTTTTTTGAAGTGTTTTTACAATGGCTCATGTGGCGCCTGGGGGCCTGCCTCTCGTTAAGCTAAATGCAACTAATTACTTGGCATGGTCAGCTCGCATGGAAAAGTATTTGCAAGCTGAGGGGCTGTGGGGTGCCTTCACAGCTCCCCCGACTCTGCAGGGGACTGCTGCGGAGATAGCAGCGGCAACGAGGCGTGCCATGTCTGTCCTCTTTCTGGCCGTGGAGGATGACCAGCTCACGCATATTAGGGATCTTGCCACCCCTCGAGAAGCCTGGGCGAGGCTGCGGGAGTTGTTTTTGAGTCAATCGGCAGCTGCCAAGTATGCCCTGTGCGCCCGTTTATATGGGATGAAACTGGCCCCGGTGTCCCGGTGAGGCAGCATTTGGCTGAGATGTTGGAGCTCTTTTTGTCACTTCGGGAGAGAGGCAAAGTGTTGCCTGAAGGTGACAAGGTATTTTGCATCTTGAATTCCCTCGATAGTTCCTGGAATCTGGTGGTGTCCTCGCTTCAATCCATGCCAGAGAGGGAGTTAACCGTTCCCTTGGTTTCTGCCCGTCTGCTGGAAGAAGAGGAAAAGCGCGCAAGGAATGCAGTGACTCCCACACAGATGGCTGCAGAGGCCTGTGCTGGGAGGAAAAATGTTCCGCTGCTGAGGCGAGGCAGGAGGGGCTGGTGAGAGCCCATGCTGTGCAAAGGTGCTTTCGCTGTGGGTCTGCTTCTCATCTTAAGCGTGATTGCCCGCTCCAAAAGCAAGGGGAGCAAGGCTTCACAGGCGCCGGTGCCAGGGGCCGTGGCAGAGGAGGCAGAGGAGGTTGGACCAGAGGGCGGCTGAGAGTTGCTGTTGCCATGGGAGATGCTGTTGTGGACGCTGTTTCGGACTCTGAGGAGGCAGGTGATTCCGTTTGGCTTCTAGACAGCGGCTGTTCCCAGCACCTGGTCAATTCTGAAGATTTATTTGACTGTTTGGATTCTGCCAGTGTTTCCACTGTGACATTAGCAGATGGGACAAAGGCTAAAGTTTGTGGCGAGGGTGTAGCTTTTGTCCCTGCCCTTGACATGGGTTTGAAAAATGTTTTGTTTGTTCCCTCTCTTGATTTCTGTTTGCTTTCTGTGGGGCAACTAACAGAGTCAGGGTTCAAGGTTGAGTTCTGTGGGAAGCAAGGTAAAATCCTCAAAGATGGGGTGGTTTGTGCTGTGGCTACACGAGAAGGGAGGCTGTTCTTTCTTGAGCTACGACACACTGTGTGTAATGTGTATGGCAATATCCCACAACATGATGAGTGCCTTCATCTCCTCCACTGGCGCGCAGCACATGCAAGCTTTCCTGTGTTAAAGAGGCTTGCTGGTTGTTGTAAAGGGTGTACTTTGAAGCCTTGTAATATCTTTCTTGACTGTACTATTTGCAAGCAAGCTAAATCTAAACAGCTCCCGGCACCGAGGGTTAGTTTTCGTGTACCAACCGCCCCGTTTCAGTTGGTACACTGTGATATTGTGGGTCCTATGAGTAAACTCTCCCTAGGGGGAGCTAGATATTTCGTCATTCTCGTAGACGATTTTAGCAGGTTCATTTTCTGCTATTTGTTGAGACAAAAGTCTGATGTGTGTCAAGTTCTCAAGAACTGGTGTTCCTTGGTTGAAAGGCAATTTGGTTATTCCCTGCAAAAGCTTCAAACCGACAGAGGAATGGAATTCCTGTCGGAGAAATTGCAACAATGGATCAAAAAACGGGGTATTGTGCACAGAACGACTGCCAGCTATTCTCCTCATCAAAATGGAGTGGCTAAGCGGAATGCAGGGGTTCTGCAGACTCAAATGCATAGTTTGCTGCTTGATGCAGATCTGCCTCTGAGTTTTTGGGGTGAGGCAATTCTGACTGCCTGTTACATACACAACAGGCTGTGGAGTTCTGTGGTTAATACTACTCCCTATGAGTGTTTGTTTGGTAAACAACCTTCCATTGCACATCTTAGAGTCTTTGGGAGTTTTGCTTGGGTGCACATCCCCAAGGGGCAAAGAGGGAAGGGGGAGCCAAAGGCCCAGCGTATGCGTTTTGTTGGCTATGAGCCCAACTGCAAAGGGTATCGTTTTTATGCTGGTGGCAATTCCTGTGTGGTGTCTAGGAATGCCTCTTTTGAGGAACACGCTAATTGGTCGCGTGTTCAGGCAGCGTCTGAAGTTTTTCTCCCTGTGGCTGGTCTGCCAGTTTCTCAGCCAGTACAGCCTTCAGTCTCTGCTCCACTCCCAGCCTCCGCTCCCAGTTCCTCGAGGGTCAAAACAGAAGAGGAGAGAGGTGCGTGGAGGAGAAGAGCAGTAAGTGATGTGCGAGGGTCTTGCACAGGGGAGAGAGAACGCGAGGGATCAGTGAAGAGGTCTCGCAGTGCTGAGGACAGGGACGAGCCTTTGCAGGATCGTCCCATCCCCAGACGGTCTCAAAGAAAAACGAAAGGCATTCCACCTAAACGTTTTTCCCCTGAGTCTCTTGCAGTTCGTGTGTGTGCTGTAAACTGTGAGCCTCAGTGCTTTGCTGATGTTGTGAAAATGCCTGAGCAACAGGCAGAACCCTGGTGGGATGCAATGCAGAGTGAAATGGATTCCATTGTTCAGCATGATGTGTATTCTCTTTGTGGTTTGCCCAAGGGCGTGAAGCCAATTGACAGCAAATGGGTCTACAAGTTGAAACCCACTGCTGATGGGCAGGTAAAATATAAAGCGCGCCTAGTGGCACGCGGGTTCTTGCAAGACATCAGTGATCTGGATCAGATCTACTCCCCGACTGTGAAAGCACAGTCCATCAGGCTGGTGTTTTCCATAGCAGCTCAGAAAAAAGCTGTTCTCACTCACTTTGACATTTCTACTGCTTACCTCAATGCTAATTTGGAGGAAGAAGTGTACATGCTTCAGCCTGATGGGTTTGTAGTTGAGGGGAGAGAAAGTCAAGTTTGGTTTTTGAAGAAATCGCTTTATGGGTTACGGCAATCTGCTAGGTGTTGGAATATTTGTTTACACAATGCCCTGCTAGGGTGCGGGTTCAAACAAAGCCTTGCTGATCCCTGTGTATATGTTCGGGGGAAAGGGGAGAGTTTGGAAATTCTCCTTGCATATGTGGATGACCTGTGCTTGGTCAGTGCTACACAAAAACAAGCACAAGTGTTTGAGAAAGAGCTGGGGAAAAAGGTTCAGGTGAAAAACCTAGGCCTAGTACAGAACTTCCTTGGAATTGAAGTACAGAGAACTGAAAATGGTATTCTGCTGTGTCAGAAACAAAAGATCGTAAAATTGTTAGAATTGTGTCAAATGTCTGACCTTAGGCGATTCGCCTGGCTACGGTCTGCAGGACTCCAAGAGGGCAGTAGGAAGTGCATCGAAGATTTGCCCTTCGATTGACAGGGACTGTTCCATTCTACGATGGAGACGCGATGGACCACCTTGTGAAGGCGCGCCTCACGGCGAAACGGATGGGGATCCACCAAACGCCACAGTCCCGTCGTAGTTTCGCTTCCCGCTCCTCTTGGCGCCGATCGTCCTACACCTACCAATCTCATTTGCCCCGCCGAACATCAGCTCGGTCCTCATTACCGTCTTCTGCCCGTAGAACCCTGCAGAGACGTCAGCCTTCTTCTAAGAAGTCTTCATCTACGACGAAGTCAAGGTTTTGACTTCCCCCGCAGGTCATCACCACATCCACTCTTCCTTCTGCCTACCAGCT
The DNA here is from genome assembly GCA_948472985.1 of Iguana delicatissima. Classification (NCBI taxonomy): domain Eukaryota; kingdom Metazoa; phylum Chordata; class Lepidosauria; order Squamata; family Iguanidae; genus Iguana; species Iguana delicatissima. The sequence continues at coordinate 200,268 of CAOKZL010002049.1, forward strand.
TCGTCGAACACCCGGGTTTGGCCTGATATCTCAGCAAATGGCATCACATCACCACGGACTTTGGTTTCTCCATCGTCCATCTTGGTTATGCTATCGAGTTCCAAAATATACCACTCTTGAGGCATCTGCTATTCCAACCCGGCCCCGCTAGAGGAGATACAGTCCCTACTGCAGAAAGGGGCCATAGAGCAGGTCCCATCCTTGGCCAGTACCACCGGCTTCTTTTCACGGTACCGAAATCGGACGACCGATCCTGGACCTCAGGAGGGTGAATTTCTACATTCTCCCCGAGAATTCAAGATGGTCACTCTATCCTCCATCTTCTTGGCTACATGGCGGTGGCGACGTCAGTCTCCTGCCTCTCCCACCTCCGTGTCAGAGGTACTAGACCTTCTCTCCCACTTGGATGGTTTCATGCTGCATCCAGACCTACCACCTACCACTCCTGTCTCTCCATGTGTGGTGGATAATCCCTTAGATGTTCCAGCTATACAGGATGTCTTCATTGCGGCCAAGAAGGAGTCTATGCGGAGATCGGTGTCGTCTGTCGCCCTACCTACCGTGCTGCTCTTCCTTTTGCACCTTCAGGAACAGGGTCTGGCTTTTTCATCTTTGAGGGTCTACTTCGCAGCCATCGTAGCCTACCAGCCACAGGGTTCCCCCTCGGCAGCGCTCTTTTGGGACGCTACCCTTAAGCAGTTCGTTAAGGGGCTACAGCATCTTTGTCCACCGGTATCTCCACCGCTTCCGCCTTGGTCGCTGTCCTTGGTGCTTTCGCACCTGACGCGACCGCCCTTTGAGCCGATGGTGATCTCTGACAATAGGCTCCTGACTATGAAGATGGCCTTCCTTGTCGCTGTCATCTCAGCCAGGCAAGTGAGTGAGCTGACTGTGCTGTGGTCCGACAAGCCGTTTCTTGTCTTCCACCGGGACAAGGTGATCCTGCATCCAGACATCTTCTTCTTACCTAAGGTTGTCTCCGATTTCCATCTTAACCAGGATGTCATCCTTCTTACCTTCTGTCCGGACCTGACTACGCCTCTTGAGTGATCTCTCCACTCGCTTGACGCCCGTCGGGCTCTGGCCTTCTACATTCATCGGACTTCGTCCTTTCGCCAGACTCCCCACCTGTTCATTTGCTACAGTGGTCGTCGAAAGGGCCAGAAGGTATCCACCCAGAGATTCTCCAAATGGGTGGCTCAGACTATTCTGCTGGCGTATGAACTGGCTAAGCAGCCTACGTCAGTTTTCCTCCACGCCCACTCCACTAGAGCCATGGCCTCTTCAGCAGCTCTCCTTCGAGGGATGGACCTGCAGGAACTGCGTCGTATGGCTACCTGGTGATGACCTTTGACTTTTGTGCACCACCACCAGTTGGACTGCCAGGCTCGACGGGATGCCCGCTTTGGTCGTGCGGTGTTGTCTTCCGTTCTCTAGGACCTGACCCACCGTCCACTGGTAAGCTACACAGTCTCCCAGTGTGTGAGGCACAGAGACCACGAAGAAGAAAAACAGGTTGCTTACCTGTAACTGTGGTTCTTCGAGTGGTCATCTGTGCCCTCACACACACCTGCCCAGCCTTCCCCTCTTCAGGTCCTGCTCCGGCGGACTCTAGAACTGAGGAGGGACCGTTGGCTTGGCGTGTTGAGCATGCTCAGTACGAGCAGGGGGAGGGGTTCCCGCCAAGCCGCTTAGCCCTAGAATCCTCCGAACGCTACCGCACATGCGCGAAGATTCCAATGTGTAAGGGCACAGATGACCACTCGAAGAACCACAGTTACAGGTAAGCAACCTGTTCTTCCATCCATTAGTGACTGCACTGGAAAACTAGTACCGGTACAACTCACATCTGTCTCAAATTCCCTGTGGGGCCTTCAGTGTTGTCACATGCGCTTCTAGGGGCAGTCTTTCTCTCTATACAATACATGTAACAGTAGTCCTCTCTCTCTCGAAACAGGAAAATAGATCTAGTTCAAAATCTACTGGAGGAAGGGACCAAATCACTGTGTGCATTGGGAGGTAGGGGTGCAACATGCTTTTACTGAGGATGGCAAGAATGAGTTGGGTTCTAGGGAAAATGGAAAGCTTTGTTTGCTGTAACTTGGCAGTTTGTGTGTCTCTGTTCTGCTGCATGGATTAGAAAAAGGGCCATCTCTGTAAGAGCAGTGTGTTCCAGTTGTAAGTGGATTATATGGTGGCCTGGCAGGAGAAGCTCTTTGAAACATTAGTAAGCTAATCCCCTTTGAAGGAGAAAGGGAGGGGCCAGTAAGTCGAGGCGGACTCTGGTTGTTGAATGAAAGGCCCACAAAGGATGCTGGAGCAGAGGTACTGTGTAAGTCATGTTGGCTGCAGAATTCTGGAAGTTGTATTCCACAAAACTATGTCTAGGCTCTGAGCTGGAATGCTCTGGATTTGAATGTTACCAAATTGGGAGGGGTTGCTAATACCCCAGAAGTCAGGATCAAAATTCAAAATGACCTTGACAGATTAGAGGGCTAGGCCAAAATGAATTTCAGCAGAGAGAAGTGTAAGGTCCTACATTTAGGCATAAAAAATGAAATGCACAAATATAGGATGGGAGACATCTGGCTAGACAACAGTACATGTGAAGGGGATCTAAGAATCTTAGTAGACCACAAGCTGAACATGAGTCAGCAGTGTGATGCAGCAACCAAGAAAGCCAACACAATTCTTGGTTGCATCAGTAGAAGTATGGTGTCTAGATTGAGGAAAATAATAGTACCACTTTACTCTCTTTTGGTCAGGCCTCATCTGGAATACTGTGTGCAGTTGTGGGCACCTCATTTCAAGAAGGATATTGACAAGTTGGAACATGTCCAAGTGACCAGAATGGTGAAGGGTCTGGTAGCCATGCCGTATGAGGAGCAGCTTAGAGAGCTGAGTATGTTTAGTCTGCAGAAGAGAAGAGAAGAGGAGGCCACTAAGAGCAGTTTGGCAGTGGAATATGCTGCCTCACAGTGTGGTGGAGGTTTTGGAAGTTATTAAACAGAGGCTAGATGGTCATCTGTTGGGAATACTTTGATGGTCTATTCCTGCGTTGGACTCAGTGGCCCTTGTGGTATCTTCCATCTCTATAACTATGATTCTAAAAGACTATGGATGCCTCTTTCCCCACACTTCTTCCTTATGTCACTCTTTGCACGATATGCAAACACTTTTTGTATGGAACTGTGATTGGTTGCAACTTCTTGGTATACATATACCACTACCCCTGTGATGAATATGTGGTGGGTACCAGCCCATTATCTGCATGATAGAGCAGACAGTGCTGTAGTTTTCAGGTGTCACTGGATGTCATTGCTGCCCAAAATGGGTAAGGTGTGTTTGTGTGTCAGGGGTTTGAAGGAATATGATTTATGACTCTTCCCTATTAGCCTCCCTAGCTTGCTCATCCCCTACTTTCATATATCTCTGCAGAAATAGAAGGATCAGATGTTTCCCAGATAGGTAACCACATGAATGTGTTGTCAGACTATAACTGAGAGTAAGAAGAGCAAGCAGAGAGCAAGCTAGTGAGAAAAGAGAAGACAAGGAAAGATTGTTAGGAGTCTGAGTATCCTGGCTTCTTACTTTATAGGTAGAATGGATGTGGGCCAGCCAGTGCTCAGATGATGCCTAAGCAGGCAGCGAGAGAGAGGTGATGGGCAAATGCTTTCTAAATAGGTTTTGTTCCTACAAGCATGAAGGTTGTAGGCTTTTTCATCTAGATGCCAGTTCTGCATTTTTCTTTTGTATTCCATGAATGTAGTATTTGCTGCTGCCTCATTATGGCTTGCTATTGCATTTTCTTTGGTGATAGAGGAAATGGTGGCTGAATCACAAGATGCCCAATCTCATTCCAAACATGAAGAATTATTTCTGTGGAGTACAATTCTCAAAATCCCCAGAGAACTTGCAGAAAATCCCAGAATATTTTGCCTGGTCCCCATAGCACTTGTGTAGCTTTCAGGACCCTCTAACTGCAACAACATTAGTTCACAATAATATATAGCTTTAGTTGTTTGTAGTAGTAGTGACAACAAGAGCAACGACAATAATGTTTTCTGAGTGTTCAGAACACTTCACATGTCATCCTAGTAATCTCTACAGTAGTCCTGCAATTTTGTCAGTGGGGCCAAGGCTGGGGGGAAAGCCTACTGATTTCTTGATAGAGGTAAGCTTTGAAGTGGTGGCTCTCTAGTGTGCTGTTTCAGCTCTACATTGCTGTACTTCTTGACTGTCAAAGTTAAAAGCTACGTTTCTCTGTGATTGTGGCTCTTTCAGTGTGAGTCTTTCTGAGGATTTCTTCTTGTTTTTCTCCTTTCCCTTCTACAGGTACTAATATGGCTGTTCGGAATGTGCTGGTGACTGGTTGCTCCTCTGGTATTGGGCTGGCCCTGGCGGTGCGTTTGGCCAGAGATGAGCTGAAGCGATTCCGAGGTGAGGAGTTTTCTGGAGCCAGAGAAGGGCAAGGGTGGGAACAGAGACTGAGCTCCAAGAGACAGGCAACTATCCCATCCCTTTGAACAATAATACCCCAGTCTCTACTAATGAAATGTGGCTGCAGCTGGCAGTGCTTGCCTGACTGTCTTTAGCAAATAAGAGTCATCTTGAGGTGCCCAGGAGGGACAGCTCTATAAAGTCTGTCTCCTGGTTTCTTGTAACCAAATACAATTAATATAGATAATACGTTTGCTGGTGTTCCGGTAAAAAGCAAAACAAAACATGGGCTTGCTCCTTTTGTGAATTTGATTGCAAGGGTGGCTTCTAGTTCTGTTTTCCTAATGGCAAACTGAGGATGCTAAGAGAAAAGTAAAGTGCTCAAGAATGCCAAGTACAAGGCAGGGAGGTAGTCTCCAAAACATAAAACTACCTTTCTGAACCCAGAGCTCTGGTACTCATTTAACAGAAGAGAGACTAATGAATGGCAGAGAAAGTAAGTTGCCCAAGAAACTGAGTACAGTGCAGAGAACGATGCTGGGCCTTAAATGCTAGATCATATATTTTTGTCCACAAAACTGAATAACATACTCACTTCATAGAAGACAGACAAGGTGCACGGGGAACACACACATGCAAAATGAGGCAAACACATGCCCCACTAAAGCAGGCAGACAAGCAAACTAACACACATCATGTTGCAAGCCAACTAACACATAGACAAAATGACCTCCATCCTCTCTGTCTCTCCAAAGATGGCAAATCCACTTATTACGTCCAGCTTGCTTTCCATCATCTTCAACCTACATTTTGCTTTTGCTTTTCCTGAGTTGCAGTGCATGTTTCAGAACGAAGGTATACACTCCAGTTCCCCAAAATTTTCATTTTCTAAGGCTGCATTAGCTGCCCATCAAGGACAGGGAGTGACTGAAGTACTCTTGGAAATGAAAACAGTGCTTATGGCACTTTGCAGCACTTACTAGTTTACATTTAAAAGAAAATATATGTATATATGCATGTACACACACACACACTCTAAAAAGAGAAATCCAGTAAGCCTGGAGGAACCACGGCAGGTCATTCACAGGTACATCTGTGTTGGAGATCTTAATCCCAAGCAGAATCTCCCTAGCTTGAGTAGAGTGACACCACATAACTTCTGGCTCTTGCATTCCCTCCGTAGTTATTGCCACCATGAGGAACTTGGCGAAGAGGCAAGCCCTGGAGAGGCAAGCAGGGCCTGTGCTGGAGAAGACTCTGGAGATCAAGGAACTGGATGTGACCAGTGAGGAGTCAATCCAGCGCTGCGTGGACAGCATCCCCCAGCGCAGGGTGGATGTGCTTGGTATGAAATCTCTCCCTGCCACCATCTCCAGCACTAAAGCTCTAATAAAAGCCATTCTGACTGTAAGATAAGCTCAGTTGGATCATAGCTCAGTCTTGCTGCATCCCAAATGGGCAATCCATGGACCACATGCGATCCTTGGCCATTATCTATATGGTCTGCCAGTCCTGGGTGCTCAGCCCACTTTTCCCTTCCACATGACCATCACAGGAAGGACATAGGAAGAAATTACTATTTCCCCAACATTGTTAGCAGCAGGGAAACCGCCATCTTATTTGGAAGTATCATGAGGTGTGCTCAGTTGGAGGCTTTAATCAATATTGCCAAGATTGGAGAAGTGGCAGGTAAGGTAGAGCCTCCCCCTTCAGTGACTGACCTCAAGATCAATGTTTGGCTGCTGCTGAGTGCAGCAGGGAATGTCAGTCTTTAGTCAGGATGTGCATGAGTGTGTATACGTGTGTGTGTGTGAGAGAGAGTGAGAGTGAGAGAGTGAATGAGATTGAGAAAGAGCAGATATAGGAATGAATAAATGAAGGACAGTTCTGTCCTTACCACACCAGTTGGTGCCCCGATCACCCCTCTCTGGTCCAACTGGGCAACCCCTGATGAGTTCTGTAGGAACCCAAGTGGCTCCTGGACTAGAAAAGTTTCTTCCCGACTGTGCTACATCAGACGTCCAACAGAGATAAAAATCATGTAGCCTGTCTTCTTGCCCCAGGGGGGCCCAGGCCCCTCCCAGACTTCTGGAAGCCGCCAGGAGCAATGAGGCCTTTTCTTAATGCAGGATTAGTATTGTTTGGTTCTTCCACTGTTGTTGGACCTGCAAGCCCTGACAGCCCTTGGATGAGGAATGCTGGGAGTTGCAATTCAGCAAGGTCTGGAATGTTGCATAATTCCTACCCCTCCCTTGTGTGCACGTATATGGTATTTCTGGCTTTTTTTTGTCTTTAAACCAGACATCACGTCCAGTTTAGAAAAACATATGCAAAAATATTGCATTTTGGGAAAGGATATGGTCCATGGCAGGTCAAAGCACAGGATAGCAAAATTTGTTCTCAGAACCCTGCTGTTTGCCCAGATGGACATGCTATCTCTGCTACACGGGGCAACCTGATTTCCCTTCTGTATTCCTCAGCTTAACTAACCAGCCTTAGGTGCACTGTCTTCCCCACTCTACCTTCATGTCCCTCAATATTCCATACTCAAGCTCTCCAGTGAGCCAGTTAGACACATCGAAGCAACAGAGAAACACGAGACAAGGCCAGCCCTGACAACTCTTTCGGCAGTTTTACTGTGGGCTGAAGCAATCCTGGCTGCATTTTCCGTTTTCCTCACATAAAAGCAACTGCATGAAGCAGAACTTTAAAAAGTTAACTTTTTTAAAAATTATAGTTCCAGAAATTCTCCACCCAGCTGGCTGGGGCTTTGGGAGGATTTTAATTTGGAAAGTCACTTTTCCTGCTCTAGCACTAAATGTGTGGGTGTATGTGCCTTCAGGTTGTCGACTTGTGACCTCCATGAATTTCATGGGGTTTTCTTTGGCAAGGAATACTCAGAGGTGGTCTTGTCAGTTCCTTCGCTCTGAAATAGAGTCTAGATCACTTGGTATTTGTTGGTGGTCTCCCATCCAACTACTAACTAGAGCTGACCCTGCTTGGCTTCCCAGATCAAATGGGATCTGTTACCTTTAGACTGTTAAGGCCAAGAGTTTCCAGTAGAGTTTCTTGTTCACATTATACACTTATAGCACTGTGATTCAACTTTACCTGCTATGATTCCATCTATGGAATCCTGGGCTTTGTGGTTTGTTGTGGCTCTGGAGAGCTCTCTGGCTAAAAATTCTATATGCTCCTCCCTCAAAATCCAATCCCAGAATTCCATAGGATGGACTCATGGCAGTTAATGTGGGATTATAGTGATGTAATTGTATACTGTGAATAGTTGTGTGATGTTTGTGGGAAAGGAACTAAAGAATGGATGCCATCCTCTCCTTCTGTCTGGTGGCAAGTGCTGAATAATATTGGGAAAGGAGTGATTTTTTCTGCTTACCATTGCTAACCCCATTGTCTCCTCCTTTTGCAGTGAACAATGCAGGATTGGGCATGATCGGTCCAGTGGAAAGCCAGAGCATGGCTTCAATAAAGCATCTCTTTGATACCAACTTCTTCGGCTTGGTGCGCCTTATCCAGGAAGTCTTCCCTGACATGAAGCGACGAAAGCAGGGACATGTGGTGGTGATGAGCAGTGTCCTGGGCTTGCAAGGTGAAGTTTAGCTATGTGGGGATGGAATGGATTGGGATCTGTTATGGAGCCTTCTGGGCAAAAAATGTTGATTGGCTAGGTGGAAGAGGTGGGTTCCAGAAGGAAGAAGATGCATAAAGCAGGAAGATGCTTTCCCTTGTGGCTGGAAAGCCTTCTGAGTTATGGACTGTTTATTTCTACCTCTTGAAATTCATGAAGCTACCTTAATTTTTTACCCCTTGGGGTCTAGCTGGCTGGCAACGTTTCTTCAAGGCCTCAGGTGGAGGGAGAGTCCTTTTCAGCTTTGCTAAGGTGCTTTTAACTGAAGTTGCTAAGGATTGAACCTACATTGAACAACATGCATTGTTCTGCCACTGAGTTACACTTCTCCAACAGATCATTGCTCGTTAGACACCCCTTTTGTCAGAGCTTCCTCTTGTGCCCACCAGCCCTCCTTCCTGTCACTTTATGCGTTCCTAGGGCACTTCATGCTTCCTAAATGCCCTAAAGGCACCAGATCTCATCTGATTTTGGAAGCTAAGCAGAGTCAGCCCTGGTTAGTTCTTTAATGGGAAACTGCCAGCATTTACCGGGTGCTGTCAGCTATATTTCAGGGGAGAGGTAGCAAAACCACCTCTGAGTAGTCCTTGTCTAAGAAAACCTTATTTAATTGCTGCTCGTAAAAGAAATGGATCATTCATGTAATTAATGAATGAGGATATTTTATGCTTCAGGTGCTCAACAGATCTACTCCTTGCCCTAGAATGAGTGTGATGGGTGAATTCCCATTGTCTGAGTGAGATTGCCACATCTCTTTAAAGTAGTACACTATGCAAAAACAATAAACAGGTGACATTTTCCTTACCATTTTATCTTCCAGGAAGGAAAAGACGTACCTGCTCAATTTCTGCAAGTGGGGCTATTGTTAAAAGCACGGGAGCTGGGGTAGTGAGAAAACTGACAGCTCTACTTCTGACTAGTAAATTGCTTCTCTTTTTTTTTGAGGAGTTTCTTTTTTGTGTGCCCAGCTCTAGAACAAGAAGTACACAAAAGTGGTATTTTCTTCTATGGATAATTGTTTTATTTTTCCTTCTCTTTGTTCCATTCCCTATAGGTCTCCTCTTCAATGATATCTATTCTGCCTCCAAATTTGCTGTGGAAGGTTTCTGTGAAAGCTTGGCTCTGCAGGCTCTGAAATTTGGGATCAAGTAAGTACTAGGATTGGGCTTGTAAAATACCATGACTGAGATTGCCTTACCAGTGAGAAGGAATTGCAATAGAGTGTATTACTAGGCTTCTGAGAGCCAAGAAAGTGTATCGATTAGAGTGTTAAAGTGGGAATTCCACTTCCAAGACTGGAAAAATTCCAATTCCAAGACTGGAAAAATCAGCCATGATTTTCTCTTTCTGTGACCTTAAATCAGACAGCCTAACCTATTTTCTTATAAGGACAGAGGGATAAAAATAAGTACTCTTCTTATTTTATGCATCCTTTTATGAATGTACTAGCAAATGTATATACATTAGCTTGTATGTGGTATGATATAAAACATTATGGCTCTGTTAATGTTAGCCACATCATTTCTGTTTGGAAGGAAGTCATGGAGAGTGAGATCTGTAGGGACTACTGCTCACCTTCACATGAGCTATTCTTTCTTAAGAGGAGACATGGTTGATCTGGGGCAGTTGAACCTCTGTTTCCCCCCTATTTTGCAAGCTGCTGGATCTAGCCTTTCGCATTTTGTCAGCTCCTCTGTGGTCTCGGTTACTCTTGCTTTCGGTTTTGCAAGACTTTTTTTCCCCAAGCTGGTTTGATAAAGAATGTCTTTTTTTAATAGGAGTTATTATCCTAATTAATAGCTATGTAATGGCTAGAGAAAATGCCATTTAGTAACTATTGTACTGCAGACAGCAGATACATTTAAATTAATTGGTGTACCACCTAGTAGTAGAAGTACTGCAGCTACAGACAGATTTAAATAGATTAAAATTAATTAATGTATTTAAATAATAAACGCTGAAATGCACACACATAGGGTCCCCATAGTATCTGTGGTAGGTCGCCCCTCAAGGAGCAGTTTCTTCTGTATTGGCACCATCTTGTGGAATACATGCCTGATAAAACTTGTCAGGTTTCTGACAGTCTTTGCCAGCCTCCCTTAACCTTGTGTCCCTGCAGCTGCGTAGGAGTACAGCTCCCATCTCCTGGAAGCAGCAGAGCTGTCTGCCAAAATGTGCTTCACTTCCAAATGGGAGCATACAGCCATGTCTCTTCTCTTTCTCCCACTTAAAAGCAAAAAAGAGGAGGCTTCTGAGAATTGTGAAAAGGGGAAAAGGTATCCTCTTCCACCCCATCAAATGGTGCCATATGGTAGAAATGTATACTACTCAGCGTTGTTAACAAAAAAATATGTAAGACGTCACCAGTCATTATAACAAGAAGCACAGTAAGATATAACACACTAAAAATAGTACAACACTCATCTGGTAAGAGTAGATCAAGAGATCGGATAATAGCAGCAATTTAAAGCATATTCAGATTACCATGCAAACCAATGAAACAAAGCAGGCAAGTAGAGCAAATGGTTCTTTAATTAAAAGGTTTCTGCATGCCAGCAGATGTTTGTGTGTGTATGTGTGTGCGTGCGCATGCACATGTACACACACACATATGTAGATCCGTCTCTTCAGTACAGAGCTCCAAGATCCTCTCTCAATTTCTCCAGATGCAATCTCCAGTTACCTAACTCTCTTCTGTGTATGTGCCTTCAAATTGCCTGTGGACCTAGAGTGATCCCATGAATTTCCTAGTGTTTTCTTAGGCAGGGAATGCTCAGAGGTAGTTTGCCTTTGCCTCCTCTGCAATACAGCCTGCAGCACCAGGTATTCCTTGGTAAGTAATAATTAAGCCTAACCCTGCTTAGATTTCAGGATCAGATGGAATCTGGTGCCTTCAAGGTAATGGGTTCCTTAACTCTCTTCTAGAATATAAAATTTACTGTTAAAAACTTAAAACACACCAATTATCTCCCCACCCCATCTCCAAGTTCTTATTTTCATCGCCCCCACCCAGCTGATGCCCTGAGTTCTGCAGGTGAGTTCTGTACGTCCTGTAAGGCTAGTATTGCAATTTTCTTTATCTTATTGAGGCTGAAAGAAGGCAGTAAGAAATACTTCATATTCGTAATAGATGTTTTCATCTGAATTGAGCTTTTTTCTTTTTCTTTTCTTTTTTTTACCTCTGATAGTGTGTTTGCTTTTCTTTGGCTGTGTTTCTCATCTCTTCGTTTTATCATTGGTATGCTGTTATATTTTTGGTATGCCAGTATATTTTCTGAACTGGAGGCCCTGTGCAAAAGGCAGTACAGGAATGTTCTTATGAATCAAAAACTATGTGGAGGTATTTAATCAAGGGTTATTCTGCCTACATGGTTTGATCTCTGCTGCTGATAGAGAAATAGTTGAAATGGGAGAGGAATCCAGTGAGAGCAGAACTTTAGAGAATTGCTGCTGCACATTGTGGCTTTGAGAAGGTTGGGTGATTTAGGGAGTTATAGTCCAGAAAAGTAATTTTCCATGTTTTGATGAAAATACAACCACTGAATAATCAGTTCTTCTTCGTGGTCTCTGTGCCTCACACACTAGGAGCTTAGTAGCTAGAGCTTAGTAGCTTGGCGGGAACCCCTCCCCATGCCCGTACTGAGCATGCTCAGCCCGCCGAGCAACGGTCTCTCCTCAGTTCTTTCCCATCTGCCCTTGTGAACAGAAGGTTCTGTTGCTTCTTAGCAATTCTTTGCTTGCTTTCGACTACCTTTTTGGCTTTTGACTTTGAATTTCGGACTTGGTTCTTGGTATTTGGATTGCGGACTTGGATTTTGGTATTTGGATCCCCCCCCTTCGTCTTCCTCGTCTTCATTTCGTCTCTGCTCGCTCCTTCTCTCAGTATCTTCTCCTCATTATATGTCATCCCTCTTCAAACATTGTTCCACCTGTGGCCGGAAGGTCGCCCTGAGCGACAGGCATTGGGATTGCCTTTTCTGTTTGGGGGAAACCCATAACGTTGACGCCTGCGCTATTTGCCGGGAATTCACAGCGCAAACGCTTCGGAACCGCGCTTCGAGACTGAAATCCCCCTGCTGGAAGGAGTCCCTTCGAGCACGGGACCAGCCAGAAATCCCGACAATGTCCGCGTCGACTTCTGGGCGTCCAACCACCACCGCCTCAGTGGTTTTGGCAGCTGCCGTACAACTCCCGTCGACGGCTTCGGACCCAGTACCATGCTCCCGGACGCCAATGTCATCGTTACCGAGGATCCTGAAGCTACCGTCGGCGGCGTCAACGTCTTGGGAATCTCCTGCGGGCTCACAGGCAGCAAAACCATCAAAAATACTGACTGCTGCTCAGCGGAAGCGTCCTGCCCCTTAAGAGACAATGAGGAAAAAAGACAAGGAGAAGAAAAAGAAGAGGAAAGAGAAGCGGCGCTCACCCTCCAAGGTGACTCGCCCCTTAACACCTCCTCGGGACTCAACTCACTGGGGATCCAGTTGAGGAGTTAGAACCGGAAGAGGTTCTTGAGGTGTTCGATGAGGAGCAGCCCCTGGCTACGGACTTGCCCTCAGAACCTCCCGTTCTAATGGCTGCGGTCACCCTGTTCGCTCACCCTGAGAGCCTGGACAAAGGCCACTGTGATGACATTGCCGGAGGCTACGGTACCCGCAGCGATACCGTCGGTACAAACAACAATGCCAGCAGTTACCCTGCAGCTACCAGCACCCAGGGAGAAGTCCGTTGAGAGGGCCCTGTCTCCGTCCTCCCGATCCTACGAGACGGACTCAGATTTGGACGAGTCAATGGCAACGTTGCATGAGTCCCCCCCTTGGCATTTGGGGAACCAGCACCAGAGTCAGCACCGGAGGACGTAAAACATTTCTCCGCCATCTTTCTGTGGATGGCTACGGCGCTGGGACTCAAGGTTGCAGACCAGGCTCTGGCAATACAGGATCCGGTGTATCAATATGTAGACACCCGCCCACCATCCACCGTGCTGCTGCCTTTCCTGCCAGCCTTGACCGAGGCCCTGAAGCATCCTTGGGCCAAGCCTGCGTCCGCGCAGCTGATCCCGCACCGGCTTGAACATCTTTATCGTATGCAGAGGGATGAGGTGGACTTCCTGTTTATGCACCCAGTGCCTAACTCTATCGTGGTGGAGTCTACCCAAACTAAAGGTGGGAATCGGGCTCATACTACACCACCCTACCGCGAGGGACTTCGATTAGACACTTTGGGCAGGCATTTTTACACCGCAGCCTCTCTTATGGCCAGAGTGTCTAACACACAAGCATGCATGGCAGCCTATGCAGGGAACCTCCTCGACAGGTTTGGACCCCTTCTCTCCAATCTGCCGGGGGAGCATCGAGCAAATGTCCTCCAGTTCTTCAATGAGGAGGTGGCCCTCGCGAACCAGCAAATCATCTCTGTGAGGCACACCATCGAGGTCGCTGCCCAGGTCCTCGTTGGGTCTGTGGCCTTGCGCCGCTACGTGTGGCTCCAATCATCAGGCTTTCAAGAGGACAGCAGGAGGAGGATTGAAGATCTCCCCTTCGATGGCCAGGGCCTGTTCCACACGACAACTGATGACGCCATGGACCACCTTGTCAAGGCACGCCTGATGGCCAAGAAGATGAGCTTCCTTCAGCACCAACAGCCTCGGCATAGCTTCGATTCCTGGCCGTTTTGTTGCAGATCTTCATCCTCCACCTTCTAGCCTCGCTCGCCGCGCTTGGGCCAGTCTCGTCCGTCGACCTGGTCCTCGACGCAGAGACCCCTTCAAAGGCACCCATCTTCGTCCTCGAAGAAGTCCTCCTCTGGGACGAAGTCTCAGTTTTGACCTGTTTTGCAGGTTGCCACCACTACCATCCTTCAGCCTACCAGCAGCCCTAGAAGATCAGCCGAGCCTGGCCAGGCACCTCGTGGAGTGTCGTCACGTCACTACGGACTCTTGGGTCCTCTCCGTCGTCCATCTTGGCTATGCCATAGAGTTTGGAAGTATTGCTCCACGAGGCATCTATTATTCCACTCAGGCCAGCCCGGCTCTGCTGGAAGAGATCCAGTCCCTCCTGCGAAAGGGAGCAATTGAATAACTCCCATCCTCGGCCTCTACCACCGGCTTCTTCTCCCAGTACTTCATGGTACTTAAGTTGGACGGGACCCTGCGACCCATTCTTGATCTCAGAGGGGTGAACGAATACATCCGCCCCAAGAGGTTCAGGATGGTCACGCTGTCGTCAATTCTTCCTTTCCTTCGCCGAGGGGACTGGTTCGCATCCATTGATCTTCGGGATGCCTACTTTACATCGCTATTCGCCTGCAGCACAGATGATACCTAGGGTTCGCAGTCGACGATGCCTGTTACCAATACAGGGTACTACCGTTCGGCCTCTCAACCGTGCTGCAGGTCTTCATGAAGTGCATGCCCCCCGTGGTGTCATTCCTGCGGACAAAGGGCATTTCCATCTACCTCTATCTGGACGATTGGCTGTTGGTGGCTTCCTGCAGACACAAACTCTTCACGGACATTCACAAGACACTTTCCTTCTGACCCGCCTTGGTCTCCGGGTCAACCTGAAGAAATCCCATCTCGAGCCCGCGAGGATTCTCGACTTCATCACGGCAACTTTGGACTCGGTATCGGCCAAGGCCTACTTACCGTTGGACCGCGCACGGACACTCCTTCAGGCCGCGTCTGCCATCTCCAACACCCCGATGGTATCGGTGAGGAGAATCCAGCAGCTCCTCGGGTACATGGCCTCAACTACCGCTGTGACCTGCATGTCCAGGCTCCGTGCGCGGCCTCTTCAGCACTGGTTCGTCCGAGTCTTCGACCCGCTCTTAGACGACCAGAGACGTCTCCTTCGACTGCCCCCGCAGGTGTGGCGCTCCCTGACATGGTGGCAGACCTACCACAACCTGCTCTCCGGCATGCCCTTTTGGGAGCCGAATCCACACGTCACCGTGACCAGGGATGCCTCCCTCTTCGGATGGGGGGCCCACTGTGGCGACCTCAGAGTCCGATGGATCTCATCCTCCACATCAACGCCCTCAAGCTGCTCGCCATCTGGAAAGCTCTGAGGGCATTCCGTCACCTTGTCTCAGGCTGCACAGTGTTGATCCTGACGGACAACACAACGGCGGTCTGTTATATCAACAGGCAAGGAGGGACTCATTCGACCACCCTCCTCAACATAGCCCTCGAACTCTGGGACTGGTGCGTCTCGCTTCGAATCCATCCGGTGGCAGTTCACCTGGCCGGGCAGGAGAACACCACAGCAGATGCCCTCAGCAGGGACACCAATACCCAGCACGAGTGGTCTCTCTCGACCAAGGCGTTCTGGATGATTCAGAACTGGTGGGGCGAGCCAACGATTGACCTCTTCGCCACCAGTCAGAATGCGAAGTGCCACAGGTACTGTTTGAGGGCCAGCCGGGATCGCCATTCCATTGGCGATGCCTTCCAGTTCTGGTGGAGCGAGGAATTCTTCTACACGTTCCCTCTGTTCCCCATCCTCAGCCAAGTGATATCGAAGATCCTCGCGGACCGAGCCGACATCGTCCTCGTAGCCCGGTACTGGCCGATGCAGCACTGGTTCGGCCCCCTGTTCGAGGCTGCTAATGGCTGGATTCTCCGGTTCCCCACAACACTGGACCTCCTGTCCCACTCCAACGGGCTCGTCCTCCACCCGGACCTGCCACTCTTGGCCCTCCATGCCTGGTGGATATCGCCCTAGACGATCTCGTCATCGGCAACGTCTTGACCACGGCCAGGAAGGAGTCGACACGGCACAATTATCACTACAAGTGGCGGCACTTCGTTGCCTTCGCCGAAGCGCGATGGGAGCCGGTATCGCCTGTCAACCTGCCTACCTTGCTCCACTTCCTCCTGCATCTCCGAGAGCAGGGCTTAGCCTTCCCTTCTCTGAAGGTCTACCTTGCCGCTATCGTGGTATACCAACCTCCGTGGTCTCCATCAGCAGCTCTCTTCCGTGATGCTACCGTGAAGCAGTTTATGAAGGGCCTGCACCACCTCTATCCACCGGCATCGCCACCGCTACCACTGTGGTCGTTGTCGTTGGTGCTATCGGAGTTGATGAGACTGCCCTTCAAGCCCATGGCGACTGCAGATGACAGGCTGCTCACCTTCTTGGTGGCTGTCACCTCTGCCAGGCAAGCGGGAGAGCTGACTGACGAGCCATACCTCGTGTTCCATAGAGACAAGGTGGTCCTTCGGCCTGACATCTCTTTCTTGCCGAAGGTGGTGTCTAACTTCCACCTCAGCCAAGACATCATCTTGCCAACCTTCCACCTGGACCCAACTACACCTTTGGAGCGATCCTTTCACTCCCTGGATGTTCGTCAGGCCTTGGCCTTCTACAAGGACAGGACTGCCTCCTTTCAACAGACCCCGCACGTCTTTGTGTGCTATGGCAGGCGTTGGAGAGGCCACAAAGTATCCACCCAATGTTTTTCAAAGTGGGTGGCCCAGACTATCCAGCTGGCGTATGAGCTTGCCAAGAAGCCTCCGCCAGCTTTCCTCCGGGCTCATTCCACTAGAGCCGTGGCGACATCTGCAGCCCTCCTACGGGGAGTCGACCTACAGGAACTCTGCCGTGTGGCAACCTGGTCCCAGCCATCGACCTTCGTGCACCACCACAGACTGGACTGCCGGCCCCGTCGTGATGCCCATTTTGGACGTGCTGTGCTGGCTTCCATTCTTTAGGACCTGACCCACCATCCAACCGGTAAGCTACACAGTCTTCTAGTGTGTGAGGCACAGAGACCACGAAGAAGAAGAACAGGTTGCTTACCTGTAACTGTGGTTCTTCGAGTGGTCATCTGTGCCCTCACATGCACCCGCCCAGCCGTCCCCTCTTTCTCAGGTCCCTTATTGGCGGACTGCAGAACTGAGGAGAGACTGTTGCTCGGCGGGCTGAGCATGCTCAGTACGGGCATGGGGGAGGGGTTCCTGCCAAGCTACTAAGCTCTAGAATGTTCCGAATGCTACCGCGCATGCACGAAAGCTCCTATTGTGTGAGGGCACAGATGACCACTCGAAGAACCACAGTTACAAGTAAGCAACCTGTTCTTTAACTTCTTCAGTGGGTGAATGTGTCTCTGTGCTTTTCCATAGCTGAAGGTGTCAAGCCAAATTCTAGTGGTCACTGTAACTTATGTGACATCGTGTTTTTCCATTCAGCTACTTGTCGTATGCATTAGAGTATATTGTTACAAGTCTAGACAGAGTAGAGTTGCAAGTGTCCTTAAAAAGACAGGTATTTCCTCCTTGGATGGTTGTTGTTGTTGTTGTTGTTGTGTGCTTTCAAGTCTGTTCCAACTTATGGCAACCCTAAGGTGAACCTGTCATGGTGTTTTCAGGAGCTGATTGTGTGATACATCCAGGGTCACCCAGTGTGTTTCTATGACCAAGCAGGGAATTGAACGCTGGTCTCCAAGATTGTAGTCCAACGCTCAAACCATTACAACATGCTGGCTCTCTTTCCTTGGATGCCAGAGGCCAGTTTGAAGTTTGTTTCCTGAATAGCTAAGCTCAGTCATGGGGTGGCCGCAGTATGACGAGTGGGCAGGGAGAAAGGGCAACTTAAAAAGATCCCCTGCTTCTTTTCATTCCACAGCATCAGTCTGATTGAGCCTGGGCCAGTAATAACAGAGTTTGAGAGGAAGCTCTATGAAGAAGCAGCCAATATGGATCTCTCCACAGTAGATAAAGAGACACTGGATATATTTCAGGGCTTCTACATGGCCTACTCCAAGGAGGTCTTCACAGCACTAGGCCAGTCTCCAGATGAAGTGGCAGAGGTAAGATGTTTCTTTTGACCCATCCTGTGCTTTCAAGCCCACAGAAGGTAGCATAAAATTGTTCCGGCATGGGGAGCAGGGACCAGGTCCATGCTGCTAACCAAGGTCAGTGGGTTGTGACCATAGTCCCTGGGAGAAGGGGGTGGAATGTCCTGTTTGGAGGAAGTGGCTAGCTGGAAATCTAAACAAAAACAGTCCTTTAGAGAGAGGCATTTAGAATTCTCAGCCAGTGAGCTCTTGGGCCTCAGTAAACTGCAAACCCTAGAATTCCACAGGTTGTTGAAAGTGGAATAATAATGCTATGATAATGTAGTGCGGAAAGGCCCTAAGTGAAGTTACATCCAGTTTCATAAGGAAAGTGTGACTTTTGGGTAGATTGGCAAAGTTTGTGTGCAGTAGTGCAAAAAAATGTAATTTGAGTCAGTCCGTGGACCGTGTGCACGATGCATACTTCCTTTACTGATATTGATAATATCTTGCCCCTTTCTCCCATCTCACCCTGGCTCAGCACCTCTGCTGTTGGCCCACTTTGTCAGCAGAAGAACCAGTTGCCACACAGTCAGTGATTAGAAGGTAGAATGTAAAAGGAGCCAGGCAGCATGAGACCAAAGGCCTGCCTATGCCAGTCATCTGGTTTCCCACACTGGCCAACCACATGCCTCTGGAGAAGCCGTAGTAGGACATGAAAGAGACAGCACTCTTTTTCCCATATTGCCTCTGATACTGCTAGACACACATAACCATCGTGACAAGTAGCTGTTGAAAGCTCTATCCTCCATGAATTTGTCTACTCCCCCTTGAAAGCTGCCACTGCTTCTCATGCTAGTAGTTTAATTATGTGCCGTGTGACTCCTTCTGAATCTTTCCTGAATCTCCCTTCTTTCAGTTTCATTAGATGGGAGCATGATGACGGAGAGAGAGAAAAACCCTACCTGTCCACTTTCAACATACCACATATACTCATCAACAACTGATAGTTACCTTTTGTAATAATTTCCACCAATTTGCCTCAAGACAACTTACCTTTAGTTTCTTAGATCTCCTCTGACCCGTTTCTGAAAAGTCAGTTTTACATTGACCACAAGCCACAAAAACAGGGGAGGAGAACTGCAAATCCAGAGTGACCTAGTGTAGTGCAGCCTGCTTGGCTTCCCTGCATTGCTGTGCTGCTTAATGATGAGAGGCACATAGGCAGTACGTTCTGCCAAAGGGCCAGACACATGGTGGCGGACTGGAAATTAAGTCTTTGCTTTTGTTCCTGTCTTAAGACATTAGGATGCAAAATAATACAGCTTAGGGGTTTGGCAAAATTCATGTGCAAGAGAAAGGGAGAGATTTCATTCTTCATTCATCCTTCGAGAGGAATATTACGACCATCCGCTCTACTTTTTTCCAAGCTTTTGCCATACCCCATCTTTTTCCTAGCATATTCTTTTTCCTTTAATTTAGCCCAGAAAACAGAAAATGTATCATTGATCTAACTTACACAATAGCACGCTGTATCTATGTACTAGGAAGAGACCTAAAAATTCCGGGCTGGTAGTTGCAGGGCCAACCCAGACATCTTGCTTTCTGAGGCAAAGGACAAGATGGTGCCTCCTCCCTTCCATACATTGTAGCCAACTGGACTTGGCAGTTGAACTTTAGAAATGGGATTGGATCATCCCTGAGAGAGCCAGCCCAGTTTAGGGAGTGTGGGACTTCCTTGGAATTCGGGGCTCTTGGCACTATTGGCCAGCCAAGCAGCCCGGCCGCTTCTTAAAAATTAAAATTCTTTTTCCTAACTTCTTGGTCTCCTGCCTCTGTGTCCTGCTACATTTCCAGTATGCCGGGGACCAGTACTATATTTGTAACCATTGGCTACAGTTGTTTCTTTCTTTCTTGGAAACTCTGGGGACTGGCAGCCAGTGATTCATGGACTGGCACCAGTCCATGGACTTACCATTTTGAGTGGCATTGTCCTAGAATAGCATAGGAGAACTGCAGATTAGTAGCAGAGACTCAATGGGTGTAGCAGTTGCCAGTTCTGTCTTCCATATTCTTGTAGACCATTTGCACACCTGTGACTTATTGCTGAGCTTTGAGCTCACTTGTGGGAAAGAAGCATGGAGGGATATGCACAAAATAACATAAAGGTTAATCATTCTCCAAGGTCTGATGAAGCAGTAGAGTCTCAACATGCTCTGCCAGTGTGCGTATGTGCATCCAAGTCACCTGTTGACTTATGGTGACCCCATGAATTTCATAGGGTTTTCTTAGGCAAGGAATACTCAGTGGTGGTTTTACCAGTTCCTTCCTCTGAAGTATAACCTACAGCACCTGGTATTTATTGTCTGGGTCCCATCCAAGTACTAACTAGAGCTAACCTTGCTTAGCTTCCAAGATCAGACAAGATCTGGTGCTTTTAAGATATTCAGCCCCTTGCTGTCCTAATAGTGTCCATGAATGACATGAGAAATCACCTTGAGCTGACCAAAGCTTGGGAATTGCATGAACTCAGACGAACATCAAGCAACATGATCTTGATAGAGGACATCTACACTAGACAATGCTAAATAGGAAGGAAGGCCCCGAGCCCCTCGAGAACAAAAATGAGGGCAAGGTACAGAAGAAGAAGGCTGATAATAGTATTCCATTCCAAAAGGTACAGAGGGAACAGAATTCCAGGCAGACCTGTTAACTCATGTGTATGGACAGGTTGCCAAGACTTATCAAACCCTCTTATTTGTTCTTTGTTGCTCAGGCCCATGAGAATAGGCAACACTGCTAAGAACAGCTATGAACATAAGATGTTAAGCATAAAATTTGTGGGGAGAGAGTGAAGGACCTTGGAGCCGAGGTTAAGTTCTCATCCATTTTTTCCTGTAAAATTATGAGAACAAAAAGGAAGAAAAATTCTTAAGGTGAACAACTGGTTGCATGGCTTGCATAGCTTGTGTTGACATAGAGTGTTCCTGGGAATGTAGCCTGAGTCTCTTTGACAAAGGAAAGGGTTTGGTCTTTGTGAAGCCTGGGGAAAACATGTTTGGGTTTGGCAGAAGCATGAGCTTTAAACTAAATCCTGCAAGGGACAGAGATTAAAAAAAACAAAACAACTCTGACGTTAGTACAAATGTTAAGTGGTAGGGACAGCTTGGCTGCTACAAGCACAAAATGGGTTTGTGTGTGCCTAGTAGATGCCATAATAGAACAGCAGGAACAACATTAGGGCAGAACACCAAAGGCTTTTGATATCTGAACAGCGGAGCCTAGAGTAGGAAAAATAAACAGGATGAATTGGAATGCCTAGTATCAGAAAGGAAATTCAGCTTGATACATATAACTGAGACATGTTGAGTTGGTTCATATGACTGGGATGTAGTAACTGAAAGAGACTGTGTGTTCAGAAAAAACAGATGTGAGAGAAAGGGTGAGGAATAACAATATTTATCAAAAAATAACTGACAAACTGCCCAAGCTGGGAGAGGGTGTCTGGCAGAAGATTTTAAAGCACCATCACACAAGAATTCCAGTGAGAAACCAAAATGGGAGACAGCAGCTACACAAAAAGCTTTATAAAGACCTCCGTTTTTAAAAGGATATGTATAAGTGCAAGCAAGCAAGACAGTGAGCTCCACTTTCAGTACTAAGCTCAATATCAGACATATAAAGGTGTTGACCCTAGTGACTATGTAAAAGAGTCCATTTGTAAGTTTTCTGATAACAATACTATGATCAGTAGAAGCCAGCAGAATTTGTCATGAACAATTATTATTTATTAATTTCGTATCTTAGGACTTAAAAGGGTTAATACTATGAACATTCACATAAAAACAAATTAAATGAAAACATAAAGACAAAAAAAATGAAGCACATTAATAAAAAGAAATAATAGCACCTAGTCAGTTTTTAAAAACCCTTCTACAGCAATCCAGCTTAAATACCAAAGGCTTGTCTGAAGAAAAGCATCTTTGCTGCTGTTGCTGCGGAAGGACAAGACAGGGGAAATGAGCCTAGCTTCCCTTGGCAGGGAGTTGCACAGACTGGGAACGCCCACTGATGTGAAAGAGGCCCCTCTCTCTTGTCCTCCCCCCGGCCTACTGAGGAAGATGAGCCCAACAAAAAGGCCTTGTTGAAGATCGTAAAACCCAGGCAGGTTTGTATGGGGAGAATACCCTTAGTAATTGCCTGGTCCCAAGTCATGTAAGAGCTTTATGGGTCATAGCCATCATTTGAATTATGCCTGCAAACCAACCAGTAGAGTTTGAAGTAGCCATAACAGGAAAGAATCGGCTAACTGTAGCTGGCCTTAAGCCTATGGTTTTGCCGCAGCAGTCAGAACTAACTGAGGTTTCTGGACACTTTGGAAGCCACCTCAAGTAAAATATATTACAATAATCCAAATGAGATGTAACTAAGGCATACCTTTCTACAGCCAAATCTGACATCTCCAGGAATGGATGCAGATGGCTTTGTAGATATTCTTCTGGCTACTACCAAAACTGTTGACTTTGGATTCAGGGCTGCATCCAGGAGTACACTCGGACTATAATTTTGAATCTTCAAGAAGAATGTGACTCCACCAAAACAACTTAAATTCTCTGATCTACCTTTTGACCAACCAGGAGCACCTCTGTTTAGTTTTGATTAATGTTCTGTTTGTTTGCCCTTATCTAATCCATTAGTGACATCAGGCACAGATTTAGAATCAGAACAGCTTTCTTATGTTAAAGAGAACGGAAGATGGGAGGGAACCCTGAGAAACATCACAGCCAATAGCCAAGGTGTTGAAAAGTGCTGCCTTCTGAACTTGCCCTCCCAAGGAGGACCACAGCCGCCATGAAACAGGGCCTCCAAGTTGCTTTGCAGACAGATGAACTTGCAGACAGGATGCCATGGCAGATCATACTGAAAGCCGCAGAGAGTTCTAGCTAAACCAATATGGACACAGTCCATTTGTTGGTTTCCCAGTATCTGGCTGTCTACAAAGGCAGGCAGTTATGTCTGTTTCCCAAGCACACGGGACTCATCATCACTTTTCAAAAATGGGTCATGGGTTAGCGCTGTTGTTAAAATAGTAAACATGGTCTGTAGTCACAGCAAAGAAAGCCAGTTTATTTCTTACACCTTCTGTCCAGCAAAACAAATAAATTAATAATAAAAAAAAAACAGGGTAGGGGTGACTGAACAGTATTCCGGGGGGGGGGGAGCCATGCTGTTATGGCAAGACAGATGTGAATCTGAATTTCTCCAGTACTTTGACATAGTTGCTGATGGGGAGTCTAAATACATTTGAACTGTTGATGAACCTTTTTAAGAAAGAGAAACTGAAGATAGAATCAATTTCAGAAGTAAAAAAGGACACCAGGTCTTGTGAAATTCGGTAGAAACTGAGGTGGAAGTGGGAGATACATGTGCTCAGTGGGTGATCACCGAGCTGCTGCTGTCTGCTGGTTGGACTGAATCGTAGAGAGAAAAGTGGGAGAGCATGCATATGCTTCCTAGGCCCATCTGGGAGTTAAAAATATATCAGAGAGGCAGGAAAGTGAGTGCGTGCCTGCTGAGGACACAGCTTTCTACACTGAATAATACTGCAGACCAAATGAAGCAGGAAAGGCAGGAAGCAAAAAAAGATGGCAAGATCCAAGGGACACTGGTGCCCCTTCCTCCTTTGTCTTTCACCAGCAGGGCAAGATTATTTTACTTTGACAAGTTTTCATTTTTGGTCACTGGCTGGGTTAATGAGGAAGGGTTTCTTAATCAGATTTTTCTAAAGTTGTTCTTTTAAATGTAATTGTGTTTAAATATCTGAACTGTATTTTGTTTGTTTTTAAATCTGTTTCACTGTCAGCTATCTTTCACTCCCTGTCTTGAGAGAAAAGAGTAATGAAATGAAACAAGAGCCACACCACCTGGCAGGAACATTATCAGGGAACATTAGAAAACTCCATCTGACATTGGCCACAACATGACAAACCACATAAGGTCCAATGTGAAGTTCTTGACTGCAGCACTGCTGAGCCACGCTGTAGAATTTTAAAACAAATAATGGAGCAGCATATTCATTGTGGAAGTTTGTGCAAGAGCGTCCTTGTGTCTATGGCTTTTGGGTTGGCCAAAGTAGAGCCGCAATAGGCACTTAAGAATTAGTATACAAATAAGATATTATATGAATCTTTCCAAGAGCAATTTTGTGGAACAGAACTGAAGAATGTCCTTGCACAATTAGAGACACTTTCTAATTTCATCACTGTTCCAGTAGAATTATATTTTTAAAGATTCACACAAATACCTGGGAAGACCAAAGTGAACATGCAAGATTACTGAATATGGAGATAACTGGGTTGCCAGGCTACTGCAGAGGAGGGCAGCTTTTGAAGACCTGGGGCTCATTTTTTTCCCTTCCTGTTAAAAGGAGCAAGATTGGTGGGTGTTATGAGGGAAAGGTGCAATTGAGGGCAATTGAATGCAAATTGATTTTTTACTTTATACTCAGTTTACAGCAACTGAGGTAAGCTGAGGACAAAAGTGGAAGGAGGAGAAAAGAGAAACAGAGACATTTTTAAAACAGCTGAAAAAGTGGGATGTAAGAAGATTATCATCTGGGCTGTTCCAAATTGGGACAGTTGGTAGGCATGGAGTAAGCAGCTCAAATGCCCATAACACTCCCAAGGCAAAATAAATGTTTAATTAGTCTGTCAAAAAAAAATTACTCATAATTCTCTGGAATCGTCACCTGAAAATCTGAAGATTCACTTCTAGCCTCTACCTCAATAAACTTTTGTTTACCTTCCCCTCTTGCTCTTCCTTTCATCAAAGTAGCATTATGAGGGGGCTACCTCAGGGAGCAGAGCATGAGAGCAATGAACTACACTGTCCCCTCTTCCTGGAGGAACTCTGCTGCTGTGTTCTCCCCTTTTCTGTGCTCCTAACTTGCCCCACTCCTGTTTGCGTGGACTCCCTTCATGCCTCAGCCATGCTCCCCTCTCTTATTATTTGCATTCTGGTTCTACATCTCCTGTGCCCTTCCCTCCTTCCTTCACCTTGTGGTAGCACATCTCACTCTGTCATCATGCCTGCCTCCTTTGGTCCCTGTACCCTGCACTCTGCCACTGCAACTCCTGTCCTCTGTGCTCTCCCTTCCCTCCTGCCCACTCCTTCCCCCACCCCCTCAGCACGCTTCTTTCTCTTTTTCAGCCTCAGCACTCAACACTGATCACTCTCCCATCCCACCTACTCTCTCCCTTGCCTCACTCCCACCCTTGCAATGAGCCCTTTGCTAGTCTCTTGTGCACCATTGCTTTCACCACTCCTTTTGCCTGTCTCTCCTACTCCCTCCATTTGTTCATCCTGCGCCCTTGTGGTGCACCCTTATTTTGCTTCTTATGCACTGCTCCTCACAATGCTTACTTTCCTTTCTCTCCTACTCCCTCACTGGACTCACCTTGTGCTGTTGCAGTGCCTCCCTCAGCTGGCTTCTTTACACACCTTCGCTCACACAGCTTGTTCTCCTGCCTCTTCTACCCATTCACCTTATCATGCACCACTGCAGTGTGACACTGTCTTGCTTCTTGAACACCACTGCACCTACTCCTTCCCTCACCTCACTTCATTTCGCACCATTGGGCTATGACACTCTCTTGCACTGTTGCATGCAGCATTCACTTTGTCATCTCTCGTACCCCCCCCCCGCTGCCTCATCTTGCAATCTTGCACTGCAACCTTTGTTTGTTTCTCCCACTCTGGCACTCTCTGTTCTCTCTCATGTCCCTTGCACAGAGATGGACTTATTTCTCGCAGAACAATTTGGCAGAGGAGTCTCTTTACATTTTGGCCATTGGTTTTTGCAAGGGTGAGAGACCTACTGGAATCTGGGCAAATGACAGTCCAAATAGGCACCAGGTGGCATGCCTAGAATCCAAGAAAACCCAATTATCTGGGTGATAACTCTAGCTAACTCTAGTTAAAGGTAGAAAGCATGAATCTAGAATGTAAATCAAAGACTTAACTAAAGACGCTTGAATATTTGAAACTGGATTTTGGAGAATATTCAGCTAATGCATTCACAAGAGGAATAAGAAATATTTGCATTTGCTTCATGAAGACAAAACTTTGCTCCTTTTTACCCTCATTGGCAGGCTGAGGGCAAGATTAACTAGTAGCAGCCAGTTAGGCGAATGATTCTTTACAAACCTCTCAAGCTGTACATACAATTGGCAGGGAGGGAGTTCCACTAAATAGTATTTCCCTACCATTAATATAGAGAATATATACCATAACATATAATGATATCTGGCCTCTTAGCAGATAAAATGCTTTGCAGAATAGTCACAATTCTCATATTAACTATACGATTAAAAACATATAATTATTGATACATATAAGAAAAACATAACAAAAACACTTAACATCTAAAGCCAGTGGTTAATGCCAACTAAAGTATGCCCGCTGAAGCAGTTGAACTTGCATAAGTGTTGACTCATGGTCCCGTTTAATCAGTGGATCTCTGTGTGCTTATATGCCTTCAGGTTGCCTGTCAACTTACGGTGACCCCATGAATTTCATAGGCTTTTCTTAGGGAAGAATAACTGAGAGGTGGTTTTACCAGTTTCTTCCTCTGAAATATAGCCTACTAGCGTATATACCTGGCGTTGCCTGGGATTTTATTTTCACAGAGGTAATACTTGTTAGACAGATTTGTGATCCTGTGGCTCCAATTCCCCAAACTGTCTTGTCCAGTACCTGTCACTTTTCCCCATATTCCCCAATCCAATCTGTATTCAAAGTTATTAACATAC
Organism: Iguana delicatissima; assembly: GCA_948472985.1. Taxonomy (NCBI): domain Eukaryota; kingdom Metazoa; phylum Chordata; class Lepidosauria; order Squamata; family Iguanidae; genus Iguana; species Iguana delicatissima. Next base: position 226,941 of record CAOKZL010002049.1, read on the forward strand.
AGAGGTTGCGTTCCTGAGGAATACACTGCCCTCCTCCTTGCTGCTAGGCCTCATCTCCAAGGCAGCCAGCCTGTTCAAGACAGACACAGGAGGCCCAGGAGCTCTCTGGCTGAGAATTCTAAAGGCCCCTCTCTAAACTGCAAACCCCAGGATTCCATAGAATCTTCCTAGGTAGCCAATCATATGAGGTCTTTGCCTTACACAGACAAACAAACTTTGACTTTTTACATATTAGATTACAGCACCTCATATTTGTTGGCAGTCTCTCATCTAACCAGAGCTACCCTGCTTATCTTCCACGATCAGTCAGGATCTGTTCTTTGTGAAACTAAATATTGAATTTAGGACAAACCAGCATTGGACAATAACCCTGCAGACCAGGGTTTGAATCTTTCTAAGAATGCTACCGTCTCCACACAGCAGTCTCTTTGCACTGCCTACTAAATAATAAAATGGTGGCCATGCTTGGTATTGTGGTAGTTGTTTGCTGCGTTTCTAACCTTGTCTTTGACTTTCCTTTTGGCAGCATGCTATGAAAGTGATCACCTCAGAGCAGCCTCCCTTTCGTTACCAGACCAACAGCCTCTACACGCCCATTACTACCCTGAAACATGCTGACCCCAGTGGGAACCTGCCTCTGAATGCCTTCCATCAGATGATCTTCCAGCACGATCGACTCTTCAAAGCCAGCCTCAGCCTCCTCAAAATGCTCCAGTGGAGGAAGAGGCGGGACATGGATTATAACAAGTCCCCCTGAAAAGAAGTGGGTGCCCCACCTCACAGGATAGAGGACATGGCCCACTTGCCAGCTTCCTAGAGAGTTTAGCCCTGGGTACAGGGATTGCATTCACACACTGGATGCAGAGGCGGCACTGTTTTGAGACAAGGTGTGCATCCCCTGCCTCAGGCACTGTATCCTAGAGGATGTCTTACTGTGGCAGAGTGGGGACAGACAGAACTGAACCATGGGGCACAATCTGATAGCAAGATCATGCTTTATCATTTCCATTTATGCTTTATTATTTCCATGTATTTCCACAAGACATCTTTCCAGTGGATTATGTCCTACATTTGTCAAGCAGTGAGAATGGGATGCCATTTTGACACCACCACCACCACCACCACCATCTTCTTCTCTTTGTTCGTCAACCACCACCACCACCTCAGGGGCACTGGAGCTGTGAAACTATTGGCCTCTGCTGAGAGATCCCTGATACCCACCAGCAGATGAGGACAAACAAAATCTTGCTGGAGTGAATTGGTTGAATGCTCTGCATGGGACTTCAGCATCATGTCCTCTCTGGAGCATTGAGGAGTCTCATTACCAGAAGTGACCTAAAGGATTATTTTGTGTAGCCTGGGCAATTGGCAAGAGTTGACTGGATAATAATCTCCCCCATTTGTGTGTGTATGTATGTGTCTGTGTTTAAAGAGAGACAAGACGGAATCAGGCCCATGAACATCTTAGCCAGTTCCTAGCCTTCCATGCTGTAGCTGCCTACTTAGAGCTGTTCTACACATTGTGCTGCATGAGGAGTTAGAATGAGATGATGACATTCTAGGCTGTCACTTTAGACCGCAGCATAATAGAAGTGTGTCATATTTCTGAATGTTGCTTGATATAAGGAAAAGAAAAATACAGATCCATGGTTTGTCAGCTTTGGCGCTCAAATGTGGCACCATCTTTGAATCCAAAGGAGGAGCAATCTATGGACTAGCATAGTATGGTCTTGAACGGGGCCACACCCATCTGCTCCCTCAAGTACTTGTTGGCTCTCAGATCAGTTTTATGCTTCCCTAAAACAGAAGTTTTCCTAGCAGTACAAGATGGAGCATCCCGAAATGCGGTTCTCCTCTCTCTCCCGATAGGTGCACACGCAGGCAGAATTCCTGCTGTAAATGTCTTACCAGTTCTTGACTGTTCCAGTTCACCTTTCAAGTGATCCTGAGAATCAGAACTTGGAAAAGTTACTTTGGAGGGCTGCAAGTCCCAGAATCCCATAGGATTATGACTTGGGAGACTCTAGACATGTGGTCCCAAAAAGTAACCTTTTCCAGCTTTGCTGAGAATGAAGAACCAGTCTCAAGTTTGTGTGTGCTGAAGAAATCCAAAAGGCTGAAAAAGTTATTTCAGTTCAGCTTTTAAGGTGGTGGTGGTTGTTTTTTTTTTCTGAAGGTGAAATGAAGGGATCAATAATGTGACGGAAAGGAAACATGGAACAAAAAACAGAAGGAGATTGGAGCAAGAAAAAGTGGTTTAAGGAAGAAACCACTAATCTTTGGCTTTATGAACAACTTAAGAAAAACAATATAAGTAAATTTAATAGTCAGAAAATGAAGGGACAGGGGAAGGAGTCCAGAGCGATGGAGGGTAATGAAGGAGCAAATTGCCAGAGCTGGCGCACTAGCATGCAGCTGTGTAAGCCAGGAAGTCACTAGTGCAGCAATACCTTTAAAAGCACCAACATATGCCATCTGAAAGGATTTTATGCGGTATTGCAAGGAGTTCCAAAGCACAGTTCTTAGTATAGAGGCACCTACATGGCTTAGTAGCATAGCTTCAAAGCTAGTGTAGCATGTGGAATAGTGTTGGATATATAGCTGAGAGGCCCACATAGAACCATAGAATCATAGAGTTGGAAGAGACTCCAGGGGCTGTCCAGTCCAACCCCCTCCCACGCAGGAACCCACATCAAAGCATTTCTAACAGATGGCCATCCAGCCTCTGCTTAAAAACCTCCAAAGAAGGAGACTCCACCACACTGCATTGAGGCAGCTGATTCCACTGCCAGACAGCTCTGATCGTCAGGAAGTTCTTTCCAAGGTTCAGGTGGAACCTCTTTTCCTGCAGCTTGAGTCCATTGCTCCTTGTCCTGGTCTCTGGAGCAGTGGAAAACAAGCTTGCTCCCTCCTTGACATGGCATCCCTTCAAATATTTAAATTTAAGTCCCTTCTTAACCTTCTCTTCTGCAGACTAAACATCCCCAGCTTCCTAAGCCATTCCTCATGGGCATGGCTTCCAGACCCTTCACCATTTCGGTCACCCTTCTCCCACATTTATTGCTGTGCTCTGAAAGATCTCTCTTCCCCTTGGGCCACTTGCTATCGGTCTGACATGGATCTTATAGGCCTGTGTATGAGGAAGAAGTGGAGGAGAGACTTATATTCTTATATTCTTATCTGCGCACCTTGGACCAAGAGTAGGATGAAACTAGTAAATGAAATGACCAGTGTAATGGTTTGAGTGTCGGACTGTGACCCTGGAGTCTAAGGTTGAAGTCCCTGCTTGGCCATGGAAATCCTCTGGGTAACCTTGGATGTGTCACACACTCTTAGCGCTAGAAAATCAGTGATAAGTTCACCTTAGGGTCTCCATAAGTCAGAAACTACTTCAAAGCACACAATAACGATGACTCCTCTTTCATTTTTGTGATGCTTTTTCTTCTTTGAACTCTGTCTCCAACATGTCTTTCATTATAGATAGAATAAGGATGCAGACCAGTTAGATAATCTGAACTATTCTGGAGGGAAAGAGTGTATATGATGCAGAGGGTGGGGAGATATTTATTACCAAATCCAAAAGAACTCCCACCTTGAGGGCATGATTGGTTTTGACAAGACGTGGTCTTGTATTGCAGTCCTGTTGCATGTTTACTCATAACTAAGTCCTATGCAATTCAGTAGGACATCTTCCCAGCTAAGGACCTATAGGATTGCAGCCTTAGTTTTGCACATTTGATTACTCAGTTATCTGTGAAATAAATAGTTATATACAGGGGCTGCCTTTGAATCTATTTGATCGTCTTACTTAATAATCATAGCTATTGTCTACTTATTTATAATACCATTCTTTTTCACAAACACCTTGTGGAAAAGATGTAATTCAGAACATCAGTACATTAACAGAACAATATTCATATTACATAATTTAAAGAATACATTACATTGAAACATCGAAAGTGAAACTATTAATAATTTATTTCAAGCATGTCAGAAATTTAAAGAAGCATAAAACACATCAATGGGCAATTAAGATTACAAAATTCATCATACCTGCATTTTTTTAAAAAAATCCATATTAAGAGGCTAACAGGAAAAATTGTTCAAAACTAGCAAGAAAAACAAAGAGCAAAACTATAACTACCCTTAGCAGTAGTCTCCAGAAAAATGGGGTGAAGCCTTCAGTATCCCTAAAAATTGCATAGGAATATGGTATTTCCCTGATTTGGAGGCTGAGGATAGTTTTGTTATGTTTATACTCCTTAACATTATACCCAAACCGTTCCAAATATCCAACAGAAAGTCCTATTTTTTTATCCCAAATGAAAACTCAATATCCCAGAGCTTGGAAAACTTACTTTTGGGTGGTTACAGCTCCTAGAATCTGCCAGCTAACACAGCCATATTAGCTTGGGAATTTTTGGAGAAATTGTCGAAATAAGTAACTTCTCCCAGCTCAGTGATCCGAATGCCCTAAAGGAGGATGTGTCGTAACTGTATTTCAGGCACCACCACGGTGTCAGGGCTGGCAACTAAAGTTGGCACTTGTCAGGCAGTTACAGCCTAAGCCCTCAGGGAAGCTTATTGTAAACCCACAGCTGCTAGGGCTCCATGATTAGGCCAAGAAAAAATAGCAGTCACCCAGTATCAGAGTCTATTCATTCTTCCACAATGCCTCATGAAGTAGCATCAAAAGTGTACATAAATTTAAACCAGCCATGCCTGTATAGTAGATTAACTACTACTTCTTCTTCTTCTTTTTTTTTTTTTGCTGTGCCCACCTGTATTTTTCAAGGTAAGGAGGGAAATACACACTTGATCTTAGCCAAAAGGCCAAGCAATGTAAGGAGCGAAATTCAAGGACCCTAAGAAATGTTGGCCCTGCGTCTAGCAAGAGAAAAAAACTCTCTCACCATGACCCCATATCCTGAGCCAATAAATTATATTCTCAGTCATACAGAACACCTGACTGATTATCTAGTTAAACATGCATCCCACAAAACAAAAGATTCTGACACAAACTGCATAATTTAGTTGCACACGTGCATGTGTCCAGTGTAACCTTAAGAGAGAGATTCCTCACAATGTGCAGTGAGAGAGAAGGGGAAAAGCCACTTCTAAGATGGCAATTGTCTGCACATTTTAACTACCTTTTATTAAAAAAAAATCCCTGATTAATTTATTGCTTCTTTAGCCTGTTAGAACCAACTAACTAATTAAATGTTGCAACAGTATCAACTCTGTAGGATCTTGGATCATTTCCACGCTAGACTGTTATAATGCTATTACTCCACTTTCAGCATCGAGGCCCCTCCCTAAACTGCCAACCCCAGGATTCCATAGGATATTGAAAGTGGAATTATAGCACTATAACAGTCTAGTGCAGAAATGGCCTTAGAAACACCACCAGATTTTTAGGGAATTGATCTCTGCAGCCCTATAGTGATGCCTATCCTGAGTTCTCCCTTGCCATGAAGCCCCTCCTCCATTTTACCTGGGGGTGCTGCTAGAGGTTGCTTAGAAAATGTTTGACAGATGGACCCTTGTGTTCAAATTCCCTGTTAGACCGTGATGCTGCTCTAATGACTTTAGACCAGCCACTGTATTTCTCAGCTCCACAAGATGTTTGTTGGAACTAAATAAATGGGGAAAACCCTCAGTAAAACAGCCTTGAGTATCTTGGAGAAAATGGAACATACTGGTGTAACAAATATATCATCCTTAGAAATACAAGTGTATTTGTTTGGTGTACCAGATCCTAATTTGGAGGTGGTTCTTTGTGGTCTCTGTGCCTCATACATTAGGAGCTTTTGCGCCTGCGCGGTAGCGTTCGGAAGATTCTAGAGCTCGTTAGCTTGGCGGGAACTCCTCCCCCATGCCGGTATAGCACATGCTCAGCCCACCGAGCAACGGTCTCTCCTCAGTTCTTTCTTGTCCGCCGTTGTGAACAGAAGGTTCTCTCGTTGGCTTGTGCTTGTTGGTTATTTCTTTGTGATTTTTTTTGGCTTTCTGACTTCGGATTTCGGCTTTTTGACTACCCCTCTTGGATTGCGATTTGATTCCTGGTACTTCTCGATCGGTTTGACCCATTTCTGGCTTGACGACGATTCTTGGTTTTTCGGACTTGGCTCGTCCTAGGTATTCCTGCCTTCTTTCTCGGACTCGCTAGTAGTTTATGTTGGCCCTCTTCAAACGCTGCGCCTCCTGGGGAAGGAAGGTTGCTCTCTCCGACGGACACAGCGAGTGCCTTTTCTGTTTGGGCGAGGGGCACAACGTGCAGGCCTGCTCGGTCTGCCATCAATTCACCCACCAGACCCTTTGCAACTGCTCTGCGCATCTTAAATCGCACTGTTGGGAGGAGCCTCTTCATGCCCAGGATCCTGGAGCCACCGTCACCATGGCCGAAAGTCGGGACGCCCAACCACCTCTTTTTTGGCAGCGGCGGCAGCTGCCAAGCCTTCCACTTCGTCGGTACCGGGCTCGGTACCGATAATGAAGTTACCGAGGATACTGAAGGTCTCGTCGACTTCGGTACAGGAGGACCCTGCGGGCTCGCAGGCCTCCTCTTCCTTCCAGAAGCCGTTAACACCGGCTCAAAAGAAGCGTCCGCCCACTCAGGACGCCGGGAAGGAAAGGGAGAAGAAGAAGAGGAAGGAGAAGAGACGCTCTCCCCCAAGGGAAACTCGCCCTCCGACACCCAGCCCACCGAGGAACCTGAAGAGCTCCCGGAGGAGCTAGAGGTCCTCGAGGTGTCCGACGAGGAGCAGGCCGTGGGGGCCTCGCCCTGGGAGCCGCCCAAGCTCAGGGCTGAGGTTACCCCGCTGGATCGCCATCTGTCGGCCGACCTCTGGGAGGAGGCTGAGGTCATCCATCGACCCTTGCCCACTCATGGGCCAGCCTCTCGTTGTGGCGAGTCTCGCTCTCCGGAGCAGAGACCCAGGCCTCCATCCCCGCGTATCGGGAGATGCGCCTGGAGAGGGCATACTCCGGGGAGACCGCTTACTCTCCTGCCGCCTACCTCGGTAGGTATGGCCAGGAGCATCTGTGGCACGAGCTGGCGGGGTCATATTACTCATACTCCCCGTCATACAGGGACCGGACCATCCTGATGTCCAGTACTGATCTCCACGACACCGGTCTTGATCGCCACCACGGGAGGTCCATCATTCCCATTATGAGAGGTCACCGTGTCGGTCCCGCTCACTGAGTCACCAGAGGTCCTGGAGCCTTCACCCTGCTACAGGGCTGTCTCTGCGCCTCTGCGTACGACTGCGACGGCAACTCGCCTGGTGCCACAGACCACTGTGGCCCAGTCGACGAGAGCTGGAACGTCGACAACGCAGGCCGCCTACCGCCCTTGGCCCTCTGTGGTGCCCCTGCAGATGACTCCAATACTGGTCACAACATCAGCTTCATCGGAACCGACGCAGGCCGCAGCTCTGGTGGTGACCCTGGCTCCCCCTGCCCGCAAGCTGTCCGAGGAGAAGGCAGAAGAGAGGTCCCCGACTCCATCAGCAGAGTCCTACAAGTCTGACTCGGACTCCGCGGAGTTGACTCCGTCGTCACATGAGTCGCCTCCGCTTGCTTTCGGGGAACCAAGTCCGGAGTCTGCTCCAGAGGACGTGCGCCAGTTCTCGGCCATCCTCCTTCACATGGCCACTGCCCTTGGCCTCAAGGTGATCGAACCGGCTCCGGTAGCTCAGGACCCAGTTTTCCAATACCTCGAGACCCGCCCACCATCCACCGCACCACTGCCGTTCTTGCCGACTCTGGCTGAGGCAATGAAGCAGCCGTGGGCGAAGCCAGCATCAGCGCAGCCAATACCACATCAGCTGGAGCATCTGTACAGGATGCAAAGAGAGACTGCGGAGTTCCTCTTCAGCCACCCTGTACCGAACTCGATCGTCGTGGAGTCGGCCCAGACGAAGGGAGGTAATCGAGCGCACACCACCCCGCTGGACCGTGAAGGCCAGAAGCTCGATTCCTTCAGTCGCCATTTCTACTCAGCGTCATCCTTGGTGGCCAGGACCCTGAATACGATGGCATGCCTCGCAGCGTACCATCGTAACTTGTTGGACGACTCGCGCCGCTCCTTGCTGACCTGCTGGAGGAGTCTCGTGACGCCGCCATTCAGATCTTCGGCGAGGCAGTCGCGGTGGCTAACCAGCAGATAGCCACCTCGAGACACGCCGTGGAGGCGACCTCGAGGGTGATGGTCGGTTCAGTGGCCCTCCGACAACACATGTGGCTCCGGTCTTCTGGGCTACGGGAGGATAGCTGTCGACAGATCAAGGGCCTCCCGTTTGACGACCAGGGGCTCTTCCATTCCTCCACAGATGAGGCCATGGACCACCTCGTGAAGGCCCGTCTGACGGTGAAGAAGGTGGGAATTAACCAGCCATCCCAGTCTCGCTGTACCTTCGTCCAGAGGTCATTGTGGAGAAGGTCCTCTTCTTCATCCACCTACCAGCCGCGGTCCCCACGGTCGACCACGTCCTGGCCATCGACGTCCTCCATTCCACAAAGGCTTCCACGACGGCGCCCATCATCTTCGTCAAAGAAGTCTTCCTCTGAGGCGAAGTCCTGATTTTGATGGCTTTTGCAGGACACCACCAATGCCAACCTTCAGCCTTCCAGCAGGCCTCGACCACCAACCAAGCCTGGCCAGGCACCTCTACCACTGGCGGGAAGTCACTGTGGACTCCTGGGTGCTTACCATCATCCGCCTGGGATACGCCATAGAGTTCCAGGATATTCCACCGCGAGGTGTCTACTACTCCACCCCGGCCAGCTCGGTCCTGCTGGAAGAGATCCAGTCCCTCTTGCAAAAGGGAGTGATCGAGGCCCTTCCGCCTTCCGCCAAGACCACCGGCTTCTTCTCGAGGTACTTCACAGTACCGAAAGCGGACGGATCCCTGCGGCCCATCCTAGACCTCAGAGGGGTGAACGACTACATCCTCCCCAAGAGGTTCAAGATGGTCACGCTGCCCTCAATCCTGCCCTTCCTCCGGAGAGGGGAACTGGTTTGCGTCCATTGACCTCAAAGACGCCTGTTTCCACATATCCATCCGCCCGCAGCACAGACGGTACCTGCGCTTCACGGTCGATGGCACTTGCTACCAGTACCAGGTGCGGCTGTTCGGCCTCTCAACCGTACCGCAAGTATTCACCAAGTGCATGGCTCCCGTCGTGTCATTTCTGTGGACAAAAGGCGTCTCCGTCTACCCATACTTGGATGATTGGCTATTGGTGGCATCCTGCCAACAGAAACTGTATCGAGACATCTACTGGACTTTGACACTTCTCACTCGACTCGGACTCAGGGTCAATCCGAAGAAGTCCCACCTCGAACCCACTCGGGTCTCGACTTCATCGGGGCGACCCTGGACGCGGTATCGGCGAGGGCCTACCTACCAGAGGAAAGGGCATGGATGCTTTGTCGGGCAGTGTCCGCCACCTTCCATGCTCTGAGGGTATCAGCCAGGACGATACAGCGGCTCCTCGGCTACGCGGTCTCGACCACCACCGGAATCTACCTCTCCAGGTTGCGAGCGCAACTGCTCCAGCAGTGGTTCATCAGGGCCTTCGATCCACTCTGGGACGACCAGTCTCGCCACTACCAGCTGCCCCAGCAGGCGCACCAATCCCTCCTGTGGTGGCAGTTCTACAGGAACCTCCTGTCAGGCATGCCTTCCGTGAACTCAAGCCATCGGTCACGGTGACGACGAATGCCTCGCTCTTCGGCTGGGGAGCGCACACCGGCAACCTCCGAGTCAGCAGTCAGTGGATGGAAGACGAGACGTCTCTCCACATCAATGCTCTCAAGCTGCTGGCTATCACCAAGGTTCTGCGGGCGTTTCGTCACCTGGTCACGGGCCGCACGGTGTTGATCCTCACCGACAACATGACGGCGGTCTGTTACGTGAACAGGCAAGGAGGCACTCACACCACCACTCTACTGAACATCGCGCTCGACCTCTGGGACTGGTGTGTCTCGCTGCAGATACATCCGGTGGAGGTTCACCTGCTGGGGCAGGAGAACACCACAGCGGACGCCCTCAGCAGGGACACCTCCTCCCACCACGAGTGGTCCCATTCCATCGGCAACGCATTCCAGTTTCCGTGGAATGAGGGACTTCTTTACGCCTTCCCTCCGTTCCCCCTCCTGGGCCGCGTGATAGTGAAGATTCTCGCGGATCGAGCAGACGTGGTTCTCGTGGCACCGTACTGGCCGAGGCAGCACTGGTTTGGTCCCCTGTTTGAGCCGCCCAGGGATGAATCTTATGGTTTCCGACGGTACCGGACCTCCTCTCCCACTCCAACGGTCTCGTGCTGCACCCGGACCTGCCGCTCTTGGCCCTCCGTGCCTGGAGGATATCGCCCTAGACAACCCTGTCATCGGGAACGTCTTGACCGCGGCCAGGAAAGAGTCAACTCGTAGGAACTACCACTACAAGTGGCAGCGTTTTGTGGCCTTCGCCAAGGAACGTCGAGAACCGGTATCACCTGTCAACCTGCGTACCGTGCTCCACTTCCTCCTACACCTTCGACAGCAGGGCTTGGCCTTTCCATCGCTGAAGGTGTACCTCGCCGCAATCATGGCATACCAACTGCCATGATCCCCGTCAGCAGCCCTCTTCAGGGACGGTTCCGTCAAGCAGTTCCTGAAGGGCCTACAGCACCTCTACCCGCCAGTATCGCTGCCGCTACCGCTGTGGTCGTTATCGCTGGTGCTGTTGCAACTGACTAGGCCGCCCTTCGAGCCAATGGCAACAGCAGATGACAGGCTGCTTGCCATGAAGACGGCTTTCCTAGTGGCTGTCACCTCTGCCAGGCGGGCGGGAGAGTTGACAGCACTATGGTGTGACAAGCCATACCTAGTCTTCCATAGGGACAAGGTGGTCCTTCGGCCTGACATCTCCTTCTTGCCGAAGGTGGTGTCCAGCTTCCATCTCAGCCAGGACATCATCCTGCTGGCTTTCTACCCGGACCCAACTACACCTCTGGAGCGCTCCCTCCACTCCTTGGATGTTCGCCGGGACTTGGCCTTTTACAAGGACAGGACTGCCTCTTACAGACAGGCTCCGCAACTTTTTGTGTGCTACGGCAGGTGTCGAAGAGGCCACAAGGTGTCCACCCTGCGCTTTTCCAAGTGGGTGGTCCAGACAATACACCTGGCGTACGAGCTTGCCAAGAAGCCCCTGCCAGACCTTCTTCGGGCTCATTCCACCCGAGCCGTGGCTACATCTGCAGCCCTCCTGAGAGGAGTCGACCTGCAGGAGCTGTGCAGTGTGGCAACCTGGTCCCAGCCATTGACCTTCGTGTGCCACTACAGGCTAGACTGCCGCTCCTGGAAGGATGCTCATTTTGGATGTGCTGTCCTGGCTTCTGTTCTCCAGGGTCTGGGACCTGACCCACCATCCTACCGGTAAGCTACACAGTCTCCAAACGTATGAGGCACAGAGACCACGAAGAAGAAGAACAGGTTGCTTACCTGTAACTGTGGTTCTTCAAGTGGTCATCTGTGCCTTCATACATGCCTGCCCTTCCTTTTCCTCTTTTTCAGCTCCCCTCTTGTTCAGCGGACCAGAAATGAGGAGAAACCGTTGCTCAGCGGGCTGAGCGTGCGCGATACCAGCATGGGGGAGGGGTTCCCGCCAATCTAACAAGCTCTAGAATCTTCCGAACGCTACCGCACAGGCGCGAAAGCTCCTAATGTATGAGGGCACAGATGACCATTTGAAGAACCACAGTTACAGGTAAGCAACCTGTTCTTTGTTTGTTTTATTTTCTTGTTTGTTTTGGTTTTGTTGTTGGTACATGCCTTCAAATTGCCTCCAACATATGGCATTCCTATCCTAGGGCTTTCTTGGCCAGATTTATTCCAAAGTGGCTTGCCATTGCCTTCCTCTAAGGTTGAGTGGGTGTAACTTACCCGTGGCCACTCTTTGGGCTTCCATGGCTGAGCAGGGATTTGAATTGTGGTCTTCTGGAATCCTAGTCCAACGTTCAGACCACTGGACCATGCTGGCTCCTTCTTGGCATTTTGATTACGGACATTATCCACACTGTATAGCTTTTCAGTAGCTCTGTAAGTGCCAGTGCTCCATCCTATGGAATCCAGGGATTTGACATCTGGTGAGGTACTTGGACGTCTTTCTTAGAGACCTAATCTGTTCTGGACTCTAGCATTACAACTGTCTGGAAGAGAATTCTAAGTGCTCACCAGACTACAAATTCCAGGATTTTAGAGGATGGAGTCAGGGTAGTTCACTTCCTTTTCAAACTGCTGTAATTGTGTAGTGTGGATGTACTCAGAAGCACTGTAATCTTGCATCACTGGCAGCTACTTGTAGATGCAACACAAACCTTCGACTATGAGCAATTGATACAGAAAGTTTGGAACATTTACTTTTGCAGCACCATCAGTGTTTATGATAACCTTACAGGGCAAAAAGAGGCAGGTACCTGTTGGCAATTTTATAAAAATCCAACAGAGGAACATAGGAGAAAAGTAGGAATGCCAATGCTAAAGGGACTAAATGCCATCAAGAAAGTTACTTCAGTTCTCACTCAGCTTGGGTCTTGAGACTTTGGAACTTTTTCTGCAAATTTAGATGTGGAGAATCTACTCCACCTTGGTGATTATGACTACATAACAAAGTGGGGGAGAGTCATGGCCAATTAATATGGGGTATGACAGCCAGCATGGTATAGTGGTTTGAATGTTGAACTATGACTCTGGAGACCAGGGTCAAATCCTTGCTTGGCCATGGAAACATACTGGGTGGCCTTAGGCAAATCACAGTCTCTCAGCCTCAGAGGAGAGCAAAGGCAAACCTCATTTTAACAAATTTTGTCAAGAAAACCCTGTGAAAGTTTCACCCAAGGGTTGCCACAAATCAGAAACAACTTGAAGGCACAAAACAAAATACGGAGCCATGAGTTTGATCTTGCATATCTAACAACTGATGAGAGAAAGAGGAAGAAACATTGGCCATTTCCACACTAGACTGTTAATAGCGCTATGATTCCACTTTCAACATCCTATGGAATCCTGGGATTTGCAGTATCGGGAGGGGCCACCCAGGATTCCATAGGATGTTGAAAGTGGAATCATAGCGCTATTAACAGTCTAGTGCAGAAATGGCCATTATCAGCCCATTGAATTGGTCTGTCCTAATAACACCCCCAGGTTGCATCTTCATTTGATTTCTCAACTTTATTTACCTTTTTGGCAAAGTTGAGGTGCGGTTTGCTCACAATTAGGAGGAACTTTTGCCTTGTTCCTAGCTTCTACCAGCTGCTAAAAAGCAAAGGCAATGTCTTCTAGGTTTGGGCAAGCCAGCAACAGAGAAACAACATGGTGTAGTGGTTCCATTGCTGAACTGGAACTCTGGGACACCAGAGTTTGAATTCCTGCCCAGCCACAAAAACCCACTGAGTGACCCTGGATAAGTCACGTTCTCTCAGCCTCAGAGGAATGGCAAATCTCTGAATAACCAATCTCACCCACTTATTCCGCCCCCCAAGAAAAGAACCCCTGTGATAAGATTCACCTTTGGGTTGCCCTAAGTTAGAAATGACTTGAAGTTACACAACAAGGAGATAAACACACACACACACACTGGCAGTCACAAACAAGCAGAAAAAATTGAGTTGATGTAATAATAAGAGGAGAAGTGCTCCTTTAAAAAGAAGAATTACAACATAATGATTAAAATATACAAATAAAGATCTACTTAGATACTAAAATAATGTAAATAAACAATCTTTAACAAACAAGTGTCTCAATTCTAGCTGTTTATTCTAAACTGTCTGCTTCAGTACTGCGGGACGGCCAGAAACTATCATTGACATCAAAGAGAAAGTACTGATTTCCCTAATGTATGGTCAATTCCAGTAAACAGAAATGTATAGTTGAATATGGATGCCCATCCCTCCGCCATGGTATAGAGGAAGCAGTATACATGTAAGTTCCTGCCATCACTATCCACACTACTATACATGGGTAATACTATGACATACAGAGCCAGTGTGGTGTAATAGTTTGAGGTGTGGGATTACAACCCTAGAGACTAGGGTTCGATTCTCCACTTGACCACAGAAACCCACTGGCTGACCTTGGGTATATCACATACTCTTAGCCCCAGAAAACCCTGTGAGGTTCTCCTTGGGGTCACCATAAGTCAGAAATGACTTGAAGGCATACAACAAAAAACTACAGAATTTCTCCTCTTGACGGGGACTGGAGGACTTTCTGAAAATGGAATTGGTTGCCAAGTGGAACCCATGTACAGTACTGTAGGGAGCATGAAGGATTTATGGAAGTTCACTTGGGACCAATGATGCACGTGCTGTTTGCAAAGTCTCTCAGCTGGCCTGGCACCTTTTTCTCCCTCTCAGCTTGCTTTCCAAGCAGCATGTGTGCAAGAGAGACAGAGAGCGCTCCCAAGCAAGCCTCCATAGAACTTATGAAAGAGTGGAACCCCCATCAAATTAATGGAACTTGTCCTCCATTTGGAAGCATCAAAAGAGTGAGTCATCAGATAATATCAAAAGGCAGGGGCTTCTGTATGACCGATTAACCTATCTTACAGGATTGTCTAAGTATTACAACAAAATATTTGTATGTGAAGTATTTTCAGTGCTACATAACTGCTAGTTGTTTTACTCCATGTATTGCTGGGAATGCCACAATGTACAATTAACCAGGAACATCCCCATTTTCTTGGGGGCTCGAGAGCTGCTTCCACCAGCTTCTGTCTGCCACTGCTCCAGCCACAGAGAGAGAAGAGTAACAGTGAAGCACACCTCTGTCTAAGTGCACCTCTCCTAGGCCCACCTACTGCCAAGAAGTTGCTCTCTTCCAGTCATGAACTGCACCTGCACAAGGGCTCTTTTCCTCCAGTTCACTGTGGAACAGAGCAACTCATGGGCTACAGAATGAGGCCTTACATATAGCAGGTGGACAAATGCATAACCTACTGTTTGCTTGGGCAACACCTTGAGAAGGCATTTTACCATGTGACTGCTGAGACACAGGGCAGCTATACAATGGTGTAGTAGATCCTGGGCTTGCTGGGTTGAAGCCTCAGGACTATTTGGCCATCAGGGATATGATACCAGCTGCCACCCCCTTGGACCCTCCCTTCCCTATGAGTTTAACTGCGGCCCTCCTCCCACTAGCTGGAGGAGAAATGGGTTTACCTGGCAACAGTGAACTGCTATGAGCTATCTCTATTGTATAATCCAAAGTAATCTGGGGTAGCTTGGCTTTGAATCAGAAAGATTCTTAAAGCGAAAGAAACATTATCAGCCCACCTAATTGGACTGAATCAGCTTAAATTTAAACATGTAAGCATATTGCCTGTTTTTAAAGTTACACTGCAAACCTTTTTGGCTAACAAGCAGGATATAAATACTCTCAATTAATAAATTATTTTTTAAAAAAATCCCCCAAATTCAACCCAGGAAGAGCAATGTTGTATGGTAAAAGCAGCTGTCTATCCCTGTGGGCTGCTTCAGTAAAACAAAAGCTCGCCCTTTCCGTGCCATCTTCTGTGGTTTTATAAGACTGAAAGTCACTACCTACACCCTGTTCTAATAATCAATACAAAGAAGAAACCTCAAGTTGTCCATGAGTTTGCAGCAAAGGGATGGAAAGAGCCACCATAGTTGATTGAATTTGGCTGTGATCACAGTGGGGTAGTTAATGAGTGCTAAAGGGTAAGTGATCTTGAGCATAAGCTCTTGGGAGGAAAGCAGAAAAATCTTTACTCAGCATAGTTTTCACTCTGAATCACTCGCTCTTCCCCAGCCGCTCCCTCCCTTCCTGGTCACCATGACAACACAGTAGGATTCTCTGAGCACTGACCCTCAACACACACACACACACACACACACACACACACACACACACACACACACACACACTGTGCATTCTATAGTATTTTTGCAGACAAACTTTTCACCGCAAAGTAGCATTTCCTTCTGATACTGGCTGGTTCTGAAGGTCAATTTTAAAAGGAAGTGAAATTTCCTGAGGTCAGGAGTCTGAAAAGCTGGCATATGCTCACTACCCTAGAGGGTCAGGGTGGTTTTTGCTGACAGCAAGGCACTGAATGTGATTCTTGCTGAGAAGGAGCTTTGCCTTGGGATATCACAGAAGGAAAAGCCTCAGTTGCCCCAGCTGTCTGCTGCTCACCTGCCCAAATCTGCTTCTCACAACCCAGAGTTAAATGAAGCCTGCAGTCCTATACTCACATTGTCTTTGCTGCTGTTGTTATTTGCCATCACATCAGCTCTGACTTATGGTTACCCTATGAGTGACAAACCTAAAAGAGCCATCACTTGCCCTGCTCAGGTCTTGCAAACTCATGGCTGTGGCTTCCTTGATTGAATCAATCCACCTGTAATGTGGTCTTCTTTTCCTACTTCCACTTTGCCAAGTGTTATTTTCTTTTCCAATGAGTCACCTTGTCTCATGATATGTCACCAACATTGTCAGGAAGGAATGCCACTGGCACACTAGCCCTTACAGTGAAAATGCACTTTTTGCTCTCTCAAACCATAGACATCCTGGTTCAGAAATACACCTAACCTGTGAACCTGAATCATTAAGAGGCTTGTGATCTCATCTAATCCCTGTTCCTGAATATCAGCTAATCAGGAACACCTCTGTCTTGTCCAGATTAAATGTCAATTTGTTTGTCTTTACTGAATCTTTCACTGGCCTCAGCCACCACTTCAGAACTAGAACAGTTTCACTAGAGCCATATGTAGAGGAATCTGAAAGATGGAAAATTTATGTGTGAGGGAACGAGAACAGAAGGCAAGTACAATGCTATCAGTCTGCTGCAGGGGTGGATATATGAACAAATTAAGTACAGTTGGGCCCTCAGGATCGGCTACAGTTTGGTTCCAGGACTTTCCAGTGGATATCAAAATTTGTGGATGCTCGAGTCCCATGATGTACAATGGTGTAGTTAATTGGCATCTCTTATATAAAATGGCAAAACCAAAGTTTGCTTTTTGAACTTTTTTTGGGGGAGGGCATAATATTTTCCAGCTGTGGTTGGTTGAATCTGTGGATACAGACTCCACAGACATGGAGGGCCAACTGTAAACTATAGGTCAGGGTCTCAGATCAAGAGAGGCCTCTAAAAACAAAACCATTCCCACATCAGAACACCGCATGTTTTGGGTTATGCTATGGAATCTCTTAAAGTTAATATAGCTTAGGGCAAGGGTGGGAATAGTGCAAGCCTCCAGAAGTGGTTGGACTACAACTCCCATCAGCCCTGCCTACCACAACAATGCTGGGAGATGGTGAGAGTTGCAGTTCCACATTGGGAGAGCCACATGATTTCCACCGTGGTTAAAAGTCTATGTTTTAGACTAATCTTAGTCTGCAAATTCCAAGAGCACCAATGATAAAGGACAGAAAAGGATATATGGAATGTGTGCACTGAAGCTGCTGCCCTTATACACCTACTTTGTTTGTTAAAGATCAGCGGTATAGTGGTAAATGTTGAAGTGCAATCATTCATCGTGTGAAGCCCTGAAGGACAAAGTATTTAAAAATGAAGACAACAAAGAAGATCCAGCAACTGGAGCAGGTCTTTTGTAACTCTAATAGGTCTCAACTGCCCATTGCAGAGCCAGACAACCCAGAATACTGGGATTTATATGAGGCTCCACAGCAATTTATTGCTCTTGGACAATTCCATCTTCCTTCTAACAGCTGTGAAAACTTCTGCTAAACTCAAAGGAACAGGGAAGACTGGGCATGGGTCTGTCAGATTGTATCACCATCCCTTGTTACATCTCAGGCTCCACACCACTGTGCAAGAAAGGAGGCATTCTTATTTTGCCTACACCCTACACATTAACCCATACAGGCAAGCACTGGTATTGCACCACCTGTCACTTAGGCACATTTCATATTCTGTTCAAGTTGACTCCAAGTCATGGCGACCCTATCCTAGGATTTCTTGGTGAGATTTATTCCAAAGAAGCTTGCCAATGCCTTGCTCCGAGGCTGCAAGGAGTGTGACTTGCCCATGGCTGATTCCAAGGCCATTTCCGCCCTACACTGTTATGGTGCTATTATTCCACTTTCAACCTCCTAGAATTCTGGGGTTTGTAGTTTACTGAGGCCAAAGAACTCTTTAGCTGAGAATGCTAAGGGCGTCTCCCTAAACTGCAAACCCCAGGATTCCACAGGACGTTGAAACTGGACATGAGCTGAAACCTTTTTAGCTCAGAACATTCTATATTCTTTTTCTGGCTAGAAGCTAAGAAAGAAGGCAGAGTTTTCTCCTTACCAGTTTCTAGTTGCCAAAGCAAAAATACTCCAATTCTCTGAAAGCAGGAAAGAGCTAGCAGCCTTTCCCCAGCCTCGTGATTGTAAGAATTTCATGGGCTGCAGTGCTCACGATCGTTGTCTGTCAGTGCCCATTGGCTGTGTGGTTGGGGCTGATGGATGCTATAGTCCAAAACAGTAGTGAACCAGATTGAGGAAGGTGGGCCTAAAGTACCTGGTTTCCTGCACCTCCTTGACCTGCATGCAAGGGGCAAATGAATGAGAGGTGCATTTGTAGCTGCACTGAGCTATAGTCAGCCCTCCACATTTGTGGGTTTCACTTTTGCAGAATTGATTATTCACAGATTTGCTGCTTCCTCTGCTGCCTCCCTATGCCATTTTTAACACGGACTGCAGGCCTCGTGAGACTGGGAAACTGCGAACAAGGCTTGTGAGTCCCTCTTAAAAATGGTGTGGGCAGCAGTGGGGGTGGCAGTAAGCCTCACCAGCCCCCCACTTCCGCCTTTTGAAGGAACACTGATGCCCCAAAGGAATCCACAGTGGTTAAATATTTTGTGTGTTAAATATGGTTTGGGAGGGCCTCGTTTTTCCACTTTCATAGGGGTGGTGGTCCTGTGCCCCTAATCATAGCAAATGTGGAGGGATGGCTGTACATCTTTTTTTAAAAAGTATTCTCTCTTTAAAATCTATGGGGATCTTTGCCCAGATGATGGCAAAGTTCAGTAAATCTTTACATACACTGGAAAAAAAAAGTGGAATAATAGTCCTATAAGAGTGTAGGGCGGAAAAGACCGTAGCCTGGTCTCTTATTAAAACCACTACACCTCACCGCCTCATATACACCCACTACCAAGCCCCAGAAGACCTACAGAGGCGCCGGAACGCCTAAAAGGTGAACCCCGGCGGCTCTGAGGGCGCTTATAGAACAGCCGTGAGAGGAGCGGGGCTTTACGTCACTGCCGCAAAACCTACGTAAGGGACGCACCCTCTTGACTGGAGATGTGCTTCCATGTAGGACGCCCGAGTGGAAAGGCTGCCTTAACAACGGCGCACGACGTGGACCCTGTCCTTTTCTTTTTGACGCCCCCTCCCCAGGTCCGAGGGGGGGCCTGAGGGAAGACCAGGCGGCCCTCAGTTCCCGCCAAATTCGAAACCTAAGTCTCTTCTGTGTTAAACAGCGAAACAAAAATCCTTGAGAGGAAAAAAAATACTGAGAAGAGGCTTCCCCAAAAACAAAAGGGGAGAATAAGCGACCCATTGTTCGAAGTCCCGCGTACGACAGCCAGGTTCCTCTTTATGCCTGTTTGGTTTTTTTCGAAATTAGTCCCACGCCTGAGGGCTCGCTTCCTGAGGGGACGGGCGCGCCTAGGCTCGCAGCCTTCTGGAAAGCGGGGGAAAGGGAGGAAGGCCAGTAGTAGGCTGTTATAGCGCTATGACTCCACTTTCAACCTCCTATGGGATCCTGGGGTTTGCAGTTTCGGGAGGGGCCCGGCCCCTCCCGAAACTGCAAACCCCAGGATCCCATAGGAGGTTGAAAGTGGAGTCATAGCGCTATAGCACCTAATGAGGAAACGGCCGAAGTTGCGCTCGGGTAGCGGCGTTGGCTTCCCGAAGGACGGCGCCCTCCGCCGCCTGTTGCTGCCGGCGGGAGGAAGGAGGGAGGCGCGGGAACCGAGGAGGCCTCTCCATTTGCCGGGCCAAACTCTGGGAAGCGGAGGGGGGAGGCAGAGCCCGTCCGCCCCCCCACCCGGCCGCAAGGCGAGGGACTGCCCGCTCTCGCTCGCCTCCTGCAGGCGCCTTTAAGGTCCTCCGTCGGGGGCGGAGCGGGGAGGGTCCCGGGCAGGCGCCGGAGGCTGGGCGGCCGGAGGAGTGGAACTCCTGGAAGGGGCGGCGGCGGCGGCGGCGGCGGCGAGGACTCGGGCTTCGGAGGGCCTGCGGAGGACGCCGCCAGCATGGACTGGGGCACGGAGCTCTGGGTAAGCGAGGGCGCGACCCGCTGGGCAGGGGCTCCTCTTGGGTTCCCTGGGTCCGGAGATTTCTCTGTTTGCGGGCATATTCCAAATTCCCTCGCCCTATTTCAGCCCCCCACCCCAGACGTTGGCCGTATTCCCTCCGCATTTTGCCTCCCTTCCCACCCATCTATCCAAGGCTGGGCTTCTTCAGTAATGCCCCCCTCACTCCGCCTCGCTTTAAAGTGGGAGGTCTACCCGGCGCCAGATTTGTTTCCCGGCCCCAAAGTTGCTCTCCCTGCTCCGCTGCAGATTCTCTCCTCTTCCTCCCTCCAGGTCCTTGGCTCTCCCTCTCTTTCCTTGCGGGTGGTGCGAACTGTGTGTCTTTTCCTGCCCTGGACGCGGTCCCATCTATGGCCGTTTTCCTTATTAGCCTGTCATAGTGTTATTATTCTGCTTTCAACATCCGATGCAATCCCGGGGTTTGCCCTCAAAGGCCCTCCCTCAACTATAAAACCCCAGGATTCCCTAGGAGGTTGAAAGTGGAATCATAGCGCTATAACGGGCAGGTGCGGAAATGGCCCTTGTTTCATAGTCTTCTGTACCGGTGACCCTGTTGCTCGTCTCCCTCCTTCCCTCCCCTGCTCCTTGCGTGAAGATTTTTTTTTTTTTAGGCGTCGTAGTTGGACTCCGCCTCCGAATTCATGTCTAGGGAATCCAGATCTTCCCACATCACTAAGTAGTATATGCTTTCTGCTTATCAAAGGAACCCAAATCAACTTCCTTTTGGCCAAACAAAGCCAGCCCACCTGAAAGAAAGAGGAGTTGCTGTCACAATTCTGGATTTTTCAATCTTAAAACATTGTAGTTACACCCATGGCAAGTCCTCCGAGCTATTCACTAGGACACTATCTTTTCAGTCCAGTTTCAGAAACACTTTGTCACTTTTATCACAGAGGTGGAGGAGAGACAGAGAAAGAAAAGAAGAATGAATGTGTCGCAAGTGTTGATAATTGTGGTTTGTCAGCTCCCGGCTTCCCTTGAACCTTG